>CM053793.1:576452999-576712999 GCA_028749045.1 Cupressus sempervirens
TAATAAGGGCTCCTAGAAACCATGGTTACAAATATCATCCCAAGTGAGACACCTATTGTGAACCACCAACCACATGAAGAAGTTACATTTGGACCAAGAGAACTTATTCCAAACTTGTTTCCACCACGACACCTCAACATCTCCAAAAAATTGTCTAGTAAGATTCTAGTACCTAACAGAAACAAAGTATTTACTAGATAGGGAACCTCCCCAAGCTAAAACATCTAGTCCCTCCAATGAGCAACACTCCCTAGAAGCCAGAATTCTAGAAAGATTCTGGAAATCCTCCTCTGAGCCCCAGGAGGCCAATTTGAAGAGTTCTTCCATCTATAGCTAGCAACAAGACCCAAGTGATAAGGAGTCTTATAATGAGCCACATTATCCCATCCAGCATAAAGAAAAGAATCACAAAGGGTTTGAAGATGAGGGTACACAGATAAGATAGGAGGGCCTCAGAGCCTCCCTTCCATATCTAGAAAATGCCTCTCTTAACTAGAGGAGCACCCTTCTTGAGAGTATGTCACACCATAGAGCCATGAACTTCTAGAGGAAGTGAGGATCACCACCCCTGAAATACTTATAACAGATTTTGCGGGCCCAAAGTTTATTTTGTCCAGAGCACCATTGCCAATAAAGCTTAAAAGCCAAAGCTTGGCTACTCAAGATAGTAGAGCATAGACCAAAATTGCCCTCTTCCTTAGGCCTACAAACCATCTCCCAACTAATTAAACTCCATATTGAATAATCCATAAGAATTTTTGAGAAAGAGCATCACACTCCTTGAAAGTAAACAAGAGCATCTTAATCCATGCTTCTATAAATAGGTAAAGTCTGAATAACATATTGAAGAAGGGTGACTCGAGAAATCGTAGAAAGCTATCTACAAGTCCAATTATCTACCTTCTCCCAAAGCTTCTTAAGCAAATTCTGTCAAAAGAGTCGTGGCTACCTATAAATAGTGATAGGAATGCCAAGATATGTCAAATGGAGAGACCCAATCTAGAACTACAAAGTTTTAGAAATCCTCCATTGAATAGGTTTTGGCATGTTAAAAAAAAATATTGAGAATTTATGTTCATTAACTTTTTGGCTTAATGCCACCAAGTGCATATCGAAAGTATATTGAAAGGCCACAACTTCCTGGAACCTTGAAATTCCCACAAGAGCAACATCATCAACAAATTGAAGATAAGGAAGAGAAGGTAGCCCATTATTCTAATTCCATCCATGAATTAAGTTTTGAGATACCTGAAAATTGATGAATCTACCCAAACCCTTAGCCACAATAATAAAAAGATAGGGGGAGAGAGGATCACCCTGCCAGAGACCCCTAGAGGCACCAAATAATTAGGATGGTTGGCCATTAAGAAGAATAGAGAATGAAGTAGAAGTAATACAACTCATAGTCCAACTCACCCACTCTAGGCTAATACCAAAGGCAAGATGAACCTTCCTAAGAAAACTCCATTTAACTCTATCATATACCTTAGCCATATCTAGCTTAATAAACATAGATTACTCCCTTGAAGTAGCTAGGGAGTGAATAGCCTCAATAGCAATAGCCACCCCCTCCAAAATTTGTCTACTTGCAACAAAGCCTCATTGTTCTTATAAGATAATAGCAGGGAGCCACCTTTTAAGCCACTCAACAATCAACTTATTAATAACTTTGTAGACCACATAACACAAAGAAATAGGCCTAAACAATTCCAGGTGATTAACACCATCTTTTTTTGGAATAAGAACCAAGAAAGTAAAGTTCAAGGCCTAAAGCATTTGATTGCTAGAATATGATTCCTGAACCACCTCCAAAAAATCCTAATTAATAATGTCCAATAATTCTTGAAAGAATTCAACATGAAATCCATCAGGGCCATAAGCTTTGCTCTTATGCATACCAAAGACCACCACCTCTAACTCTGTCAAAGAGAGCAGTCACACGAGATAATCATTCATTGCCTAGGTAACAAGAGAAGGAATATAAGAAAAAATAAAAGTCCCTTCATTGTTAGTTGGAGGAGAATCCTCTAAAAAGAGGGAAAAAAAAATATTGGGTGGCCTCCTAGAACAAAGCTGGCAAGGAAGAAAGTTTTTGATCCTCATAATTAAGCAAAGAGG
The DNA here is from genome assembly GCA_028749045.1 of Cupressus sempervirens. Classification (NCBI taxonomy): domain Eukaryota; kingdom Viridiplantae; phylum Streptophyta; class Pinopsida; order Cupressales; family Cupressaceae; genus Cupressus; species Cupressus sempervirens. Next base: position 576,455,118 of record CM053793.1, read on the forward strand.
AAATATAACTCTTATTTTGACAAGATTGCACCATTTTATGAAGAAAGGTAGTGTTCCTATTGCCTTCTACTTCCAATATATCTCCTCTCTAATTTCCTATTCTTCTAGATCTTCAGAAGTAATGGATTCATCTTTTCCAAGAGCCTCAGAGAAGCCAAGATCTTGAATATGTCTAGTAGTGGCACCAAGACACTCTTGAGCTTGCCCCTTCATAGTATGGAGGTTACCAAAGCATTCTATGTTTCATTCTTGAGTTTCCTTTTAACACATTGAAGCTTTTTAGAAAATAAAAACATAGTAGTTATGTAGGTAGACACACCATCTCTCCGCTAACACACCATAAGATCATGAAGAGAAGAGTCTCGAAGCCACATCAACTAAAACTTGAATTGAGGATTCTTAAGAGTAAACACCTCAATAGCATAAAGTTTAATTGGCCAATGATCAGAACTCCTCTAGTCCAAAATTTCTGAAGAGAGAGTGAGGGAACCATTGACCCATAAGCGGGAAACCAATAATCTATCTAAATATTTAGAGATAACATCTACTCCAGACCTTTTATTATTCTAGGTAAAGATCCCATTGGCTAACTTAATATCAAACAAATGAAAAAGGTTAATAATTTGGAGAAGAAGATCAGAAGATGGCCCCAGCCAAGCCAACCCACCCTACGTCTCCTTGAGACTTAAAGCTGAATTGAAATTCCCTTCTAAATCCAAGTATGGAAAGGATGACAAGTTCTAACATACCAAATGTACGACCAAAGTCCCACCTTCCCCACAAAATCTATAGGCGCATAGACATTAGTACCCAGGATCATCTCACCAAAAACCAATGAAGAGGTCACCATAGAAAGGATTGAGCGAGAAGGCACCCAACCAAGAGGAGAAATTTTCCATGGATCCCAAAAAATAGCCAAACCACTATGTACTTCCCCCATAGACCCAATACACTAGTATTGTCCATAAGGCCAAGTACTAGAAGCACATCAGACCATAGACTCCACTAAAAGCTTAGTCTCTTGGATACAAAAATATCTAGAGAATGATCAAACACCATCTTGTGAATAACTTTTTGTCTAGGGATGTTATTCAAACCCCTAACATTCCAAGAGAGAATAACCATCACTAAGTAGAGTGGGGGAAATGAGCATCCATGGGTTTTACAACCCTAGACTCTACCAACTCATCTCCTAGCAAATTGATCTTCTCCTAGGTCCTTCTTATGCCCACTCTTCAAAGGAGGAGTAAAATAAGCCCCCTTAAAAGGCCTTTGCAACAAACCCAAAGGTAGAGGAGACCTCTTACCCTTGCCAGAAGCCAACACCTCCTTAACCAAGTCTACCAAAAATATGTCATTATCTTGAGGTTCCCTAGGAGTCACCAGAACACTAGAATCATGAGTAGTAGGGACCTCACTTTTTTGATGAACCACCACTTGGGTTTCTGGACATGATTCATGAGGTGGAGCACCCCCATTTGAGATAACTAAATCAGAAGAGATGCTAGGAGGAATGCCCTTCTCTAAGGCCATACTTTCCAGCACATCAAATGGATTAAAACCATAATCAAACCAGGTCAATCTTTAAACCGCCTCTTCTATCCTTGCCCCACGGATCGTGAGTGAACAACAATAAAACCATCTTCATTAACACCAACATTACACAACTGGGCCTTTACTTTGCCTGCATTTCCCACTTGACTATTCTCCTTAGCTGTATTATCCATCAAAGCTTTTCCTTTTCCTTCAATATTTGTCTAGATACCACCATTGCCAGCAGTAGAATCATCATCCCCCTTAGAAGTTGAAGTCTAGGGGCACTGATATTGTAAATGTCCATACTCATGACATATCTAACACTGAAAGGGGAGGGATTCATAATCTAATTATTGCACCCATGAGGAAGAACCAAGACAAATTTCCAAAGAATATGGTAACAAATTATTCAAATCAATTTCAACACAATTTTGAGAAAAAGAAAGAACCTTTTTATCCAGGGATTGATGCGTAATCTCACCCAACTTTCCAAGCAAAGTGACAATTTTACGAAGAATGTCTTCACGCCAAAATTAAAGAGGAAGACATAGTAGGCAAACCCACACAGACATCCTTTAGGGGAGATCCTCTGCAAAATTAAATCCTGAGTGTTAAGGTTTAACAAATAAGCCCACTTGATTGTAAAAATAAAGCTCCCCCTTAAAAAACCCAATCTCGATTAGCCATGCAAGAGAAGAAAATATAAAAATAGCCATTCCCAACCAACATAATCTCCATATTACTTTCCACCTGCCATGATCACCGAATGCATGCCTCAAGAGCTGATAAGGATATCCAGATTCCAAGAAATTTGCATATCAAAGCATGCTTAGCCCAACACTTAATGTCCTCCCTCACAACCTTTGGAGGAATAACTAGAACATGCTAATTCTGACTCTAGGGGAAACATCCATTAATTCTTTTAAGTTTGGAGCCCTCCCCCACATAATATGATTCAGATCCCATTGCATGCACTGTCAAAGAAGAACCATCTACCATTACCAATGCTATAAACACCCCAGGCCCTGACATGTGAGCAACAACAAACCCCAATCCAACAATGGTTATAAATGCTCACACCAATAGATTGTCAATCCAATCCAAACCACTGGAAAGCCAACCAAAAACTCCCCCAATAAGTCTGCACACCCCTCAACTCTAAACATAACCCTGCCACAAACACAACCCCCTACAAAACTGTCCAAATCCACCTCGCAACACTGACAAATCTCCACCAAAACACTTGTCGCCGCTGAGAAAATGCAAAATCCCAGATCGTGGGCTAGGGCACAAAGACCCTGGCGTGCACAGTAAATCCTAATGTCATTCACCGTTCTACTATTCACCACCTCTAACTCTGGATCTAAGACATTTCTATAAGAACTCTATAGATGAAAAAAATTGATCTTCTCACATTTGTTATGATGAAAACTAACCATAAATTTCTAGTCAACCTTTGACTCTAGATCTAAGATATTTTTATCAAAACTCTATAGATACAAAAAAAATTATCTTCTCACATTTTGATAATTTAACCCTTTTAATAATATTTTTTATTAAGTATAATTTATATTAATTTTATTATCTTTTATATTAGATATAATTTATATTAAATTTATTATTATTTATTTCAAATTTCTCATATACATTTGTATTTTTTTTGTTATTTCTTACAATTCTAGAATTTAATAAAATTTATTGTAAATTTAATTATTTTAATAATTTGTATTAAATTTAGTATTTTATTTTTCCAGATTTCTTATACAATGATCTATTTTGTGAGCTCAGAAATCAAATCTCCCCTCCGTGTTGTATACAGTGATTTGAATCCAAATGCTCATTGCCTAAAAGGGTTTTTTGTTTAATTAAGAGAGAAATTAAACTTGCCTCTCTAGATGAGCGGGTCGCATTGTAACCAGAATCAAGCCACAACAAATCTCTCAGAGTCTTGTTGGAGGGGGGATCAGAAAAACCCCATTTCGTAAGCGAGTATTCTCAGTTTGGATATCAGTCGATCCTGGTTGGAATATCTTGAGCTGGGAAAGTGAAAAATTAATTTGTGCAATGACGGAAGAGTCTGGTTCAGCGGAGGAAACCGCAGCACAACGGAGGGAAAGATTGAAAGCTCTGAGGGAGGCTCAGCAGCTCTTAGATTCGGAACCTCTTCAACCTCAATCTCAACCTAAAATTCAGCCTCAACCTCAGCAGCAAATCGAGCCTCAGGTAGAGGAGGAAGCAGAACAAGATGGGTATGTTTCTCTATCTAAATTCTCGTTCCCTTTATTTATATCTATTTATGCTATAATTTATTCAGAAGGTGTTTGAGATAAGCTGTGAGTGTTTCGTTAATGTTGAACAAGCATTTATTCACTTTTTTGGTAGTTTATAGGCTTAGGGTTTCTTTATATGAGTTTCACTTCATTTCTCAGGACGTATACATTGACACTTTCAAAATTGCGTCTCCCTACGTGGTAAATTAAGCGAGCTTATTTCAATTTTGTTAAGGCATATGGCGTAACCATTCCAGTTGATTTCTCGAAAATTCCAAACGCATACGGCCTTCGATAGTCCTTTTCTTATGAAACTGTATCTATATGTTTTTCTTCAGGACGGCAATGGTAGGGTTTTTAGACTAAAGTTTTTTAAAATTTGCCAGGAACTGAGATTCTCACTAAAGTAATTGCGGGGTTCTCTGATATGAGAATGGAATATTCAATACTTTCTGTAATTGCAAAGAATATCTTAAAATTATGCGGTTTAGATATAATATGGCAAAGGTACACCAGTAAGCATGTCTTAACCATAAAATAATGATATATTTTCTTAGAGTTGGAAGTGTGACAATTAACTCTCTCTCTCTGCACCCCTACTCTTGTTCGTGTGTGCACGCTTGTGCTCTTCAAACTTGCATTTTCCGAATAACATGTAGATAGGCGCTGGGGCAAAATGGTATTTTTCCTGAAACAATATCCTGGCATTTTTCCTCTTGGCTGCCATGGATAGGTTTAGCCTTTTACGGATAGAAGCATAAAGCCACAAAAAAACCCTGATTTCCCGGGCTTCTTAAAGTTCTTGGCCGAATTTTCCCCAAATTGCAGTTGATTAACTTGATTCAACGATATTCAATGCTTTTTTGAGGTTTACATTGAGAAAAAACTACCTACGGAATGCATTTAATGTCCATTAATCTTTTGCAATTCTCTAACAGCACAAAAAATCACAATTCAATCTTTTGTTGATTTTTGACACGAAGTTGAGTACTATCTGCTGAGACTTGGTTTGCTTTCAAAGATTTCCTAGAATTTTTTAAAAAAAAATTTTAAAAAGAAGGGGTAAAAGTTTATTCAAGAAAATGCAGGAGGTACATCACAAAACAGAACATTACAAATTTCTATCTTCCATGATAAATTTTTCTAGAATCTTTAAATAGTTTGGAGGTAATAACTCCAATCTCCAACATTCCATCCATCAAGTTGCTCAGAAGCCCATTTTAGCCAAACGATCTGCCACTCTGTTCCATTCCCTAGGAATATGACTGAAAGAAATATAATCCAAAGAGCTGCAAAGATACAAAATCTGATTATCCAAACCAAGCTGCTAATTAACTCCTTCCAGCCTTTACTTATTCAACGAGTCAACAATAATCTGAGAATCAGACTCATAGATAATTCACCTCCAACCAAGGGAGCAACCTCTTTCAACAACATGTAGAATAGCCAGAGCCTCCATCAGATTATTGAAATGCCTCCCCTCGTAAATAGAGGCCCGCATTACCATCTGACCATCACTGCCTCTCCCAAATTCCCAATGCTCCCAATGCCTGCATGCCTGCATGCCCAGGGTCTTCCATGAGAAGACCCATTAGTATTGTATTAGCATTCAAATTATCATCAGGAGGTGGAACCCATCTCCCTTCCTGATGAATCTTCTGTTTGGCTTGCCAAGGCCTTTTGCCAGCCTCGAAGGCCCCACTATCTTCCTCCATATTTAAAATCTTATTTAGATGATGATAAATAGGATCAATCACCCCAGGAAGGTCACATTTCACAGAAATAGCTTCCTGAAGTCTGCCAATAAATTTTCTCTACACCTGAGCCTCCCCCATTTTCTTATCCTGAAATATTTTTCTTTTCTTTCCAGCCAAAGATTCCAAAGAATGAGGTAGTCCCAGTAACCTAGGCAATCTGTAGAAGCAAGGTTTTAGCTGGAGGTCTTCCCTGGCTTTCCCAAAATTCTACTAAAGAGGTAGCGTGACTACAAGAGTGATGCCACGATTCCCACGAGCAATGGTAATTAGTAGAAATTAGGTCAGATGCACCCTCAAGTTGCACTCTTGGTAAAAGTATGTTTGTATTAAACAAAGGAGATGAAAGCTCCTTATATAGATTTTCAATGGCGATGTTTCTAAAAGAAACAATCCTGAACTAAAGATGAAAATAGAAACTGCCTAATAAGCTAAAGACTAAGATGACTATTAAAGAAACATTACTCTATTCTAATACACTTCCTTAATAGTCATTGGTCTAACTACTGTCTTTTGGTCACAAATTCTTTTGAACATTCTGCCGCTGTTGATGTTGAATTTTAAACCAGAAGAAGACGTAGAAATATCAAGACAAAGACACAAAGCAATCAAAGTTTCCTGGGAATACCCTCCTCAGCGAAGGAGACAACCCAGCCCATGAAATTTCAATCCTTTTATTATGAGTCTCAAAGGAAGAATCCAATACAATGTCCCAGCTTTGCAAAACTCAAGAGTTTCATTCAACCAAATGACTCTGAAACACTTCTTACAAGATAAATGACACTGAAATACATATGCAGAAATCACAAAAACTAACGTGGCTCCAAGACAATCAAGCTATAACTCCAGTAAAACAGTTCTAGCTTCATTCTATGATTCTCCAAACATATAGATATTGATCCCAATCAATATCTGCAAGAGAGAATAACAAGACTGATGTCTTCGATCATCAAACCATGCCAGAACAACCCAAACAAATATCATAGATATCAAAAAACTAAACTGATGAGAAGAATGCGAGTCTGCATGGAGAAAGCCTTTTATATTTCCTTAATTAAATTCAGAACAAGGGCACGATAAAGACAACTTCCACCGATATGTCAAAGAAAAATGGAGATCTTTAATTATTGCTAACTGACAAGGGAGATGATATGAAAAGCTCGATTAAAACTTGCCCTGCCGTTAGAAAAGTGGAAGCCACGATATCATGAGTCCACACTGGAAATAATATATCCATGAAATGCAAACAAAAATGGAAGCCACGATATCATGAGTCCACACTGGAAATAATATATCCATGAAATGCAAACAATCTGCCACGATACCATGATGTCGAGCTGGGAATCATGAGTCCACGCTGGAAAATAATATATGCCATGAAATGCTAACAATTTGCCACAATACCACGACTTCGAGCTGGGAGAGCCATCATCATCAGAATAGGATAAAGGCATAGAAGAACTGCCACATAGGCTCAGATACGATGAGAAGTCAGCAGAATAACATACAAGCAGGAGAGAATGATAAACACAGAACTCGGACATAAGTTTGAACAGCAGAAGAGGTGATAAGAATGTGAAGAAATTTGTAACCATACGAACAGGAGAACACAAATTTGATAGCTTAAGAATGACCAATCTTTTTCGCAGCCACATCAGACTTCAACAGTTGAGACCCTCCTTGGATCTGCAAAATGTTAATGACCAAGAATCCTTCCCCGATTTGATGTTGGGTAACGAAGGTATCACTCCTTGTAGCCAAAGACATCGAGATGAAATTGAAAGCACAATTTTGAGGAAAAATTGTCGAACCCTTTTGTAGATGAGCGCTATGCCCCAAAATAGACTACAATATGATTCACCAAGAACTTTTGTAGATGAGCACTATGACTCAAAACAAACTGTAAGAAGCCATGCCATTTGTGGAAAAATAGACAAAACCTTAAAACTAAAGTTTACAAAGTATCATTACAAAATCCCATCCGAATTACAGAACTCAAAAACGATTTTTAAGGAGATAAAACAAAAAAAAGGCCTTTTTTTGAGGTGAAAAATCGGTCAAAATAAAAAATAGAATCAAAACAGATATTTTTTTAAGAGAAAATTATAAAAACTTGCAGTAATTTTTTAAGAAAATAATAAATCCTAGAGTAAATTTTTATGGACAAAAAATTATAAAACCCAGCCAGAACTTTTCAAGGGATAAAATAATTGAACCCATTAAATAATTTTTGAAGAAAAAATTATTAAAACCTATTAGAGAAACCTCCATGTGGCAAAACTTGAGACTTTGTGTGGTATACAACATATGCAAGCAACATGTGACTCCCAAAAAGCACATGCAAGAACATGCAACCCTCAAAAATCAGGCTTTTGCTCAAACTAGAAAATCACGGAATCAAAACTTGACTAGGCTCATGATTTTCAGCAAATTTCTTTTAAGATGAACCACAAAATTTTCATAAAATACCTCCAACAATTTTTAATTTAAAAAATTGAAAAACGAATTTCTAGAAAAAAAATCTAGATCAAAGGAGGCTCCAATCTTTCTTAAAAGCTTTGTCAGATATTATGAAATCTTATTGACCTCCTCTAATACCATGTCATGGTAAATTGATGTTGTATTAAGGAGAGGAAATGCAAGCTCCTTATATAGATTTACAAAGATGATGTTTCTAAAAGAAACAATCCTCAACTAAAGATGAAAATAGAGACTTCCCTATAAACTAGAGACTAACTAAGATGACAATTTAAGGAGCATTACAACATTCTAATAATACTAACATTGAAAGAAAAAAGATGAGAAGTACACTCATTATTATAATAAAGAACATAGATAGTGAAATTATTAAAAACAAAATAATTGTATTAACTAATATATGGAAAATAGAGTTTACGGACACTATAAAAAGTGTTAGCTAAAAAGAAAGTTGTCTAAACAAATGCAATTTCTAAAAAATAGGCCAAATTGAGCACTAAAAATAAAGCCTAAATGACCATTAACTAAGGTTCTAGAATAAAGAGCTAAATATGGCAAGAACCTTTGATACTAAGAATATTGTAGTATCCACTTATTTGTCATTTTGTCATCTACCCCGCAAAAGACTGTACATGTCTTGTGGTCATAAACCCTTTAAAACATTTTGCCGTGCTAAGGTCTAGACAAAAAAGAAAAGAAGGTTGACCACTTCTTTAGAATGTTTGCAACAAGAGACAATAGCCCGCCATATTGTTTGCCACTGAGATGAGGCTGCCACTAGCCCTCCCAAATTTGGAAAACCTCTGACCAAAAATGATCACAAATGATCCAACTTGATGTTGGATAATTAAGCTGCCCTTCCATGTAGACAAAGATACGCTAAGAACAACAATCATGATTGTCAAAAAATCGGCAAAGCCTCCAATCATTGCAAGTGGATAGGCTGCCCCAAAATAGACTACAAGATACCATGAGTTGAAGTGAACAAGCATTGGTTTTTTTGGGAACAAAAGGCAAAAAATTGGAATACGCGACACAAAATCCAATGCGAACTCCACAAATTACAGAAACCAAATATTTTTGAGCAGAGAAATCTACCAAAACCTAACACAAATTTTGAGGTGAAAAATTGATCAAAACCAAACATAGAATTTGAGACACGAATCAAAGAATATGAAATAGATAATTTTGAGGAAAAAATTATTGAAACCCAACGAATAAATCTTGAAGAAAAAATTATTAAAACCCAACAGATAATTTGAGGAAAATTTATTAAAACCCAATTTATTATTTTTGAGGAAAAATAATTAAAATCCTCGCATAATGGAGTCATATCCGAATTGGCTCCTACTCGAATACCATTAAATTATTTAAAACAAAATGATTGTATTAAGTCTAAGTTGTCGGTTCGGATTTCGGTAGGATGCAGGTTTGAGATTTTAGGTTCGAATTTTGTCCAATTTTTTTTGAGGTTGGGTTCAGATTCTTTTTGGGTTCATCTGTACAAAAACATATGTTTTTTAATAATATGTATGTGTGTGTATATATGCAACAGCAAATAAGTCCATACATCACTATGCTAATAGTAAAGCAACATAGCAAAATAAACCATCATATCTATGTTTCAATTTAACGGGATATTAATTGCATCATTTAGCTATACATACACAACATTATACACTTGCTTTGTCACATGCATGGAACTTATTTCCATATCAAGGGGACAGGTGAGAATGAAAGTAAGTGTCAAAAGATAAGTGCAGTTATCTGAGTTTTTATTTTGTTCTGGTTAGAGGATTTCTAACCAAGCTAGATCAAAAGTTGAGATTCAAATTTTAAGCCCTGGATTCAAAGATTTCATATCTGTTTTAAAGACTTTCCTCTATAATTGTAATTTGGATGTCACCTATTATCAGTTTTAATTTCCTCTATAAGTAGTTTTCATTTTCATTCAGAAATGCATAAATGACATTGAAACCATCTTTTTGGTCTTTTTAGTGGTCACTTAGGTTTGGGAGGATCTAGTAGACCAAATTAGGAAAAAAACACTTTAAAAAAATCTAAAAAAAAGTTTTGAGATCAAATTCAGCCCAGGTTTGGCTACTGGGCAGCAAATTCTTCAAAATTCGCTGCAAACTCTGCCCGGGTTCCTTTGACAGAATTTGCGACAAATTCGTAGCTTTGCAAGAGAATTTGACAAGGACCAGACTTTGTACAGAATCGAACCAGACTTTGAGGGTTGCTGGAGAGAATCTGGTAACTAGTATTAAGTTCTAACAATTAAGAATAACCTTAAAGGTGAATGACTTGGAATGAATTTTAAAAAAGAATTTGACTAGATAATAGGTAACCAAATTGATTATAGTTTAGATGTGATACTTGGATTCAAGTTTAGCTATGCATTTAGACCTTAAGGATGACTTGATTTTGGAATTTACAAATTGGTGTAGAGGATTAGAGTCTCCATTGGAGGATGAAAGGATTGGACAGTTGGCTCTAGGATGATAAAAGGTTCCAAAGGTTGGACCAAGGTGATTTTGATCAAGATATCCAAAAGTTTTGCTTTAAAAAGGATTGATTTGAATGGCGTTGTGTGTAGATTATAAGTATGGTGGGAATGAGGATGATGTAATGAACAAGGTATCCTAATATTTGCTTAGATGTAACTCAAAGGTGACAATGAATAAGCAATGTGATGTTGAATGAAAATGTGGAAATTGGATAATGGCCAAAGGATGTGGTTAATTTGGACAGGATCACTGGTTAATGTAGAAATGTAGAAATGTTGGAGAGTATAGTTTTGGTAATGACCAAAACTAAATAGATGCTATACTAAGTGATGGCTATCCTAAGTTTTGCTTCAGTTTTTATCTTTCATTAATACCTGTTGTCACAAAAGCTTGCACCCTTGTCCAAAGTTTTTACCTAAGGACAACCTTGTGGAATATGGAAACAACCTCCAAGCTGTGGGACTTGAACTGTGAGTTTGAGTCTCCGGAGAAGGCCGACTTCCTTTGCTATCAGGGTGCACCTAACTACACTTGGAGAGGAAAAGGGAGAAGGAATGCATGAAAGCAAATCTACCTACTCTAACCTAAGGGGTGATGCATCAAAATAGAGTGTTCAAACCAATGTCAGCCCATACATGCGCTTTTGAACCATCATGACACCAAAAGATATACACATCCAAGCTTGTTTTAATCTAACAATCACATGTAGATCAGAAAACCCAAATAAATGACACAAGGAAGATGAGATTCACTTATATATCATTCATAGGTCAAAGAGATACAATCATTCAAGATTGTAGATATCCACAATATACTACTGAGAGGCAAATAGGTCTTGCACAATACATCAACAGTTGAAGGAGATAAGGTAGAATGACATACTTGGGAGAAGGGGGGGTAATCTGCTTCCTTGGCATGTAGAGACGTTTGAATTGCAGCTTGAGGTTCAGGGCAGCTTGAAATAGGGGGTTGGGGAGGGCCACTTTGTTTGAAACTAGCAAACTTCCTCCTTGGAGGCTAATGTACTCCAACCTTTCGTGCTTGGGCAAGCCTAAGCTTTACCTCCTCCAACTCCCTCATTTGTTCCTCTCTTTTGTTGTTGATCCTTATCTGTCTTTGCTCCTCCTCCCATTGAAAATGGGAGAGAGCCTCCCTAGCCCTTCTAAAAACTGCTGCAATCTCACTCACCACCTCACAGGTATAAGAGTCATGAAACCATGTCTCCCTACCTCTACGCATTTCATCAACCCAAGACCTCATGAGGAACACGAAGTAAGCAAGGTTCCCACCGTATGAAGGCTCATAAGGGTTGTGGACCTTTCAAAAGTTCTTCCCAGGTTGGAATAGGCAGAGGAAAGACTGTCTATGCGGCTACAAAGCTCCTCCATCGTGGCCTCGAAAATATTGTAAGGTCTGGTAGGCAATTGAGTGGGTTGGTCATTTGGTATTGCAAGGGGGACTGAACTAAGGAGGAATTTGCAAATGAGCTTGCTCTTTCCTCCCTTTGGTGATCTGGATAATACTGCTGGTCATAACAAGGTTGTGACTGACATAGGGAATGTGAGGGCTGAGGGATAATCTTCTCATAATATGGGGGGGATTAGTAACTATTTCTATGAAAGGGGTCCATGATTAAAGCTTCATAAAAAACTGCAAACTCATAGAAAACCTGAAAATCACAACGATCAAGGATGATCTTCACATACTAGCACCGTGTCTGTATGAAACCAGTGGAAGTGCACTAGAGTCGCCATGATGTTTGATTGAATGCCTCCAAACGTTGATGACACTGAGAAAAACACCCAATTTCTCAATGGATCAAGCTCAACTGGCTAGCCGTCGAACTTATGTAGTTGAAATGATTAGTCCCACCGGGCGTGTCAAAAATTGTTGCTACAAAAATTTGCACCCTTGTCCAAATATTTTACCTAAGGACAACCTTGTAAAACATTGAAACAACTTCCAAGCTGTGAGACTTGAACTGTGAGGTTGAGTCTCCGGAGAAGGCTGACTTCCTTTGCTATCAGGGTGCACCTAACTACACTTGGAGAGGAAAAGGGAGAAGGAATGATGAAAGCAAATCTACCTACTCCAACCTAAGGGGTGATGCACCAAAATTGAGTGTTCAAACTAATCTCTGCCTATACATGTGCTTTTGAACCATCATGACATCAAAAGATATACACATTCAGGCTTGTTTTAATCTAACAATCACATGCAGATCAGAAAACCCAAATAAATGACACAAGGAAGATGAGATTCACTTATATATCATTCATAGGTTAAAGAGGTACAATCATGCAAGATTGTAGATATCCATAATACACTAATGAGAGGCAAATAGGTCATGCACAATACATCAATGGCTGAAGGAGATAAGGTAGAATGACATATAGTTCAAAGGCAAAGGGGATTTACAATTGCATGCTAGAGCAATGCCAGAGAAACAAAGAGGGTTTGACCCTAAGAAAGATTACAAAATCTGCCTTTATAGTTTAGGCATAACTGAAAGTTACTCCACAACTGCTACCATTAAGAGTACAGAGAACAATCATACAGATCTGGAGAAAATCTGATCTTGGCACACATTCAGATGCGAGGAAATCCAATATTTTGCACAAAATGGAGCCTTGAGGAGACAGAAACGACGCCATTAAATCACTCTTGACAAAGTAGATGGATAACCCAGATGGTGGAGAGTTGTTGTTTGTTGTTTCTAGCCCTGCATTCATTCGGGAGTGCTTGGAATTGATCATGAAGATCAGATTGTACAGGAAAACCATCTCTTTCCCATAGTTGGCTCGACAAATCAGCAAAAGTCAACAGGTCAACCAAGTTTTGCAACCGGTATAAGCCACATGGACCAATAGTCTTTTATCTTTCCGCCACCCGCAAAGTCTTCATGGGTTTGACCGTTTAATTAGCATAACTGCGCCACCTTTTAAAACCCTAATCATGACTGTCTTATGAAACTGCCAACTTAACAGCCGTTGCAAACTGCTACTTCTCCACCCGGGCCCGCAAGGACACATGTCCAAGCTTCGCTATGTCGCTATAACTAAAGGTCGATCATTTTGCTATAGCGACATAACGAGAGACATTGATCTGCCACCATTTGACGGCCTCGAAGGTACACCTAACCTGTCAGTGCACCAACCAATAGAAACATGGCCTTTTGCCAACCTGTCTGACACTGATCCACCACGCCGCGAGTCACAAAAGGAAAGGACCCACCTTGCACAGTTAGCACCTAGGCCAATGAGAAATCAACAAAATGCCAACTCATTTTGACAATTGCCCGACTGCTCTGACAGGAAAGAGTCCACTAAAAATCAAAGTCAATCTGTCGCTATGTCGCATGAAATAACTCCCTCGCATCTATGCATAGGGACATAACGACGACCGTAGATCATCTTCAATCTAGGAGGATTTGATAGTGGATGAAACATGCAGTCCACCTTTTAAAACTATCAATACTTCGACCAACCAAAAGTCTTCTGTATGCCAACTCAGCCGACATGTCAGCACAGTCAAAAGACGATCCACCGAAGAAACTTGGACCCACACATACACGCGGCGCGATATCGCTTTGTTGCATGAAATAAAGAACGAGCACTTCTAAAAAGTGACAAAGCGACGACCGTAGATCATGAAAAGATTTGACAATGGGGAAGTTGCGGGCTTGCAAAAATATTAAAGTGCGCAGTCACTTAAGAATAAGGAAATACATTAAACTTTTATTTCATTCATTTTTGTATTTTGATTGAATATTTAATATAAAAAATGGGATGTGACCATTGGGTGGACCTAGCATTTGAATTTAAATATTTGGCAGGGAGGCAAATATGGTTAACAATACCAATGGGCAATTTGTTTTTCAAACAAGCAAAAGGATTTCAAGCTTGACTCAAAACTTTGATTAAAGGCTTACAAACAAGCACTTGGTATATGCAACACACAAACAAAAATATATAAAAGGTCTAGAATTATTCAAGGAGAGGTTATTAATCCTTTTTGCACTCACAACGCTGACATTTTTACCCACTCTAGGAGAACGGTGACATTCGTCCCTTTAGTGCCATATACCATATGAAATGCATAGTTAGGTAATTCAAGGTCATATACCACCTTACAACATGCACCATTATAAACCCCTTTCGTTAGAGGACTTAACCTTGCCCAAAGTGAGCTCTCTCTCACCACAGAGAGACACAATGTGAGCACTTTTCCTCCCTAGCAAAGTCGCCAAAATTTAATGTGAAATTTGAAAACGATTTGGAGCAAATAAATACATGCAAATTCTTGTTCAAATCAAGAAAACACTCTAGATAGAGCTCTTAATGAAGGAACACAACATAACATAATCAGTCAAACTCAAATATTATATAGAGCTCACAATGAAGAAACAAACAACAAAACACAACATAATCAATCAAAATCAAATGTTACCTAGAGTCATTTTCCTTTACATCCTTTGTTTTTTCTAGCATGAAGTCTATGTCATCATATATTTCCCCTAAATATGGTGCCTTTGTATTAGCAAAGCCGATTATAATCATGATAGGCTCAGTGAAATTCAAGACATCACACAAGCCTTCCGATCACCATTCAAAATCAACGAGCAAGTCCTTTGGGCCTTCTTTGAATTTGATTGCTTCCAACATTCAATTGGTTAGTCATGGTACCGAGTGCCTCTTGCACCTTCCAAAGTCATCTCAAAACCAATTGTATATTATGCAATTCGGGTCTCAGCAGCCTGGGATCAATAAAAAAAAATGTTGATAACACATTAAAAAATGTTATACACATATTAAACATGGAATAAGTAAATCTAAAAATAAAATAAATAAATAAATAAAATAATACTTTCAATAATTTCAACATTTAGAATATCCTGAAAATGCCTTTGGGCCTTCTCTGAATTTGATTGCTTCCAAACATTCCATTGGTTAGTAATAACCATGGTACCCAATGCCTCTTGCACCTTCCAAAATCATCTCAAAACCAATTGTATATTGTGCAAATCGGGTCTCAGCAGCCTGGGATCAATTAAAAAATATGTTGATAACACATTAAAAAATGTTATATACATATTAAACATGGGATAAATAAATCTAAAAATAAATAAATAAATAAATAAATAAATAAAATTTACCTTCAACAATTTCAACATAAGGTGGTTTGTTAGGAACATTTGGATTTGCCTCTTGGTATATCACCCATTCTATTGGAGTGCCCATTGCTTGCATTACCAAGTTAAGGGAGTGTATTGTACATGATTTCCAAAAAATATGGTCATATCTTTGTCCAACCAAAGCACTTGCAGCCTTGCAATATTTTTGCATTGTCTGTAATGATTTGGACAACATTTTTAGGTGTGACCATCTATATGGATTCAGCGAGGATCTTAGCAATAAATTTTGCATCATTGGTTTGCCCCTCACAATCATCTACCTTCAAAGACATTGTCCCTTTGGAGAACACTGCAGTAACTTCTATTAATTGACGATTTTCGCAATCTTTCCATTGAAACAAAAGGAACTTCCATTTCAATCCAAGATTTCCTAACTGGTTCGAGTGTTGTCTCTTCAAAATTCTTTTCTCTTGCCAATAAGGAGGTGCACACCTTTGCATACCCAAGACTTGTGAAATTAGAAGGTGGACTATTGATTGCTGCGATCATTTCTTACCAATATGGCTATCTCACCAAGTTGAAAGTATAATCATTGGCATAAATGCAACACGTTTTTCTCTGCAATGTCTCTTACTTCCTTTTTAAATGCCTTGTCCAATGGGCCTCTTTTGTGGGAATGTTTTGGATCTTCTACTTGGATAGAGGGTGTCTCGAAGAAAGTGTATTGGGGGGCCATTGTTGGTTGAGAATCTATAGGTAAAGTCATTGGTTTTTTCTTTGTTGAAGGATGAAAGCTCAGTTTTGTGCTTGTAATCTTAGCATCTGTTGCTTCTTGTTCTCCAACGAATGCTGCACTTCTTTTGCAGACAACTCCTTATTATCTAACCCTTCATGTAATGTAGTTCTTTTCCTAGTAGGGTCACAAAAGTGAAGTCTCACTTGGTAATACAAGCTCTTAAAGTCGGGTTTACGCTCGTTGCAATTCCAAAGGTATCAACCACCTTGTGGAAGTTGTTCAAGCATCGTTATGTCTCCACAAAGGTGATGCTATATCAATTTTATATTTTTGTTTGCATCCACACCCATTGAACTTGTACTACTGGCATTCTTATAATCTGATTTTGTCATTATAAGAAATTTTACAAGTTTAAATTAGAAAAAAGTTATAAAAATGCAAGTGTAAAATATGTACGAACTAATGGATGTTCAAAACTACGATAAAAAAACGTTATAACAAATAATGAAAACTTGTTTCTTTTTCTTAAAAAGTTAAAAAAATAAAAACACTAAAAGAATAATGTTTTTGAATAAATTATTTGAAGACTGAATAGGGTAAACTTCTTATATTAGATGTTATATCTCCCTTGTGTAAGATATCTTTCCTCCTTTGACGCTCCTCAATTGACTATCTTCGGAAAAACCTGCTACCCTTAAAAAATTCCAAAATGAGAAAAGAGAAAGTGAAGAGAGCAAAATGAAAATGTTCTTTGTTTAGGGCAAAATGATGCTTTTAGGGGTTTTAAGGGTTTCGATGAAGAAGTTAATTTGTTTTGGGTGCTTTTGGCCTTGGAACCTGTGGTTTCACCTTGGGTATTACCAGAGTGCACTGCAAACTAGGGAACCTAGGGTATTTGGGCCGCACCATGGGTGTAATCGTGAGCAAACTTGGATCTGGGTGAATTCCATGCAGAGGATCAAATTTATAATACCTGCAACATAGGTTTTGGTTATATTTAAATTTTCTTTAAATTCTGCAAGCTTAATGCTTTGTTAATTGGTGAAACTTGCTGCCTAAATTTATGCCCTGCAATTGTTGGGGAATTCCCAATTTAGGCTTATCATGTACAGGGAGATTCAAAAGGCTGCAAGGAGTACAATAGCAGTACATGAATGCTTTGGAAATATACCAAGCATTTCATGCATGTTAAATAGGTACCAAGAAAACTACCACATGCCTTAAGAGAAGTCATGCTCTAGTCTTGTGGGCTTATCTTAATCCTGGCAAAGGAGGTCTCATATATTGTCTCTTTTACAATCCAGATGGATTTCAGCAGCAACTGTCTCATTTAAAAGGAATGGTTCTCATGCAATGATTTTTCATTGAAACTTGTACCTATAATCTCTCAAATTCTCAACTCAAAGACCATCAAGGGTTTTAACTCCATCATCCACTTTTACATAAAATAAGTTTACTTGAATAATAATAGTAAAATTGTGGCTCAAACAGTTGATCTGTTCTGTTGTATATGCAGATCTTAATTGTCTAATTGAAAAATATTTAGCACTTCCTCCACTGTTTTGTAAACAGGCTAAAGTAGTTATCAATGAGAAGACTTCCATATCATTTATGGTTTTTTGAGATTTAAGATCCTGTTTCGAAAGCATTATCTATTACTCTATACTAAGCTGTATGATTTAAAACCTATTATGTCTTTGCAATTGCCTCCTTTGTCATATAATTTCTCTTTCACACTCTTAATATAGTTTCTTTCACACTGTTGAATTTCCTAGTTATCAACATGAATGGCGATGGTTACGCAGGCCAGTTGACCTGACAAGACCAATTTCTGAGTTCAATAACAATTTTGAAATTTAACATACAGTTTCTTAGTTATTTTAAATTACTTATTAAATTCAGAAATTGGTCTCGTCAGGTATCCTTTTGATGCCTGTGTAGCCATTTTCAACACAAACCATTTCATTACTGTTTTATGGTTTATGATGTCTGCTTAGCAATAGAAATTGTATTATTAACAACTTTCTTGACTCTCTCGCATAGCTCTATCTATAGCAGCAAGAGTCATTGCCTACATTTGATTTTCTGGAACTTTGTACTTAGTTTATAGGTTGACTTTGTACAAAGTACAAGCTATATTGTGATTGAAATTGTCAACTAACCATCTAGTTATTATTTATGCACTGAGAAGTATGCTTTATGCAATGCAATGTAATCAACAGCATGAATAGAAATAATAAAATTCGATTATCTACATTTCATGGCTTAAACCTTTTATTTTATTTGCTGTTTATATCTGCGTGCTATAGAAATACTCTTGAAATACACACAAAAGCATTAGTTAAAAAAAAAAACAATTCTTTGCATTTTCTTAAAATCCATTTTTTCCATTTTCCTTTCAAAAAGTCTTTACTTTGTGTTCTGAATTTTTTCCCTAATAGATTTTTTGGTGCTATGGGTTTAGGCTTTTGTGTGCACACTTGTCCTTGTGAAACTTTTATTTTTCCTAGAAATATGTAGAATAGCTCGAGGGTATAAATGTGACACTAAAATACTTTGTCTTAGTTACCGGGTTCGGACCCTGCTGCCCAGATCCAGGTCCGGGTTTGTGCCCAGGTTTGCTGCGGGTCTGGGCAGGGTCCTTATTTGGACTGTGGGTCCGCCCAGGTTCATGCCACCCACAGTCCAAATTAAGGACCCTGCCTGGACCCGCAGCAAACCCGGGCAAACCTAGGTGGACCCACAGCGAACTTGGGAGGACACGTGGCGAATCTAGAAGGACCCATGATGAACCCAGGGGACCTGCGAGTTTCTCTTATTTTTTTGTATATATGATGCATATATATATTTTTGTACACTCACACACACACATATATATATAAACTCACGAACCCACCCACGAACCCAAATGAATTTTTATTTTGCCTGAACCCACGAACCCAAATCTGTTGCCGAACCCAAATCGGCAACTTCGCTTTTAGTGCGAGAAATATGGAGACTAATGCTGAAACAATATACTAGCATGTTTCTTTTGGCTGTCATGCATAGATTCAGGCTTATGGAATTCAAGGCATCGATACACATATATAACTTTACACATGAAAAACAGCTCCATAATTTTTGTACCCTGTAATTTGTAAATGATATATTATTGTAAGGTACCTGGTCAGACTCTTGATATTGGTTTTGTTGTGTTTTTTGTCATGTTTATATTAGTATTACCAGGTTGAAAAACTCTGTTTCGGCAATATCTCAGCCGACCCAAAAATTTTAGAAAATCTTGGAATCAACAAAAACTCAGCACTTTTATCGAACATTTGAAAATATATAATTTATTAAAATATTCTTAAAAATGTACACATATAACAAATTATACTTGAAGAGCGTATAATAAATGAAATTTAATATTTTTAAATCTTTTAAAATACTAAATTATGAATCTATTAAAAATTTAAATAATAGATTAGTAAATACTAAATACTAATCAGCAAATTCATTTACATATTGAAATTGTATTAAAATCTATTATGAATCTCTTAAAATACAGTTATAAATCTACTAAAATCAATTATAGATCTTTTAAAATATATTAATTATGAATCTATTTAATATTTTATAAATCTGTTAAAAAACAGTAAATATTGTTGTATATTTATAGTTATCGAAAAGGAGAATAGACTTCACTTTGTATTGTTGGTATTAAAATCAACTGTGTATCTTGGTGAAGTGATTGAAACCGGAAATAAACCTGTGTTGAAGAACCGACTTCTTGTTATAAATGTCGCAATATATTTTTTATCACCAGACATGATGCGAGAAAACTGAGTTGTAATATAAAAACAAAATCATTTCAACTTACAGATTGTAGTTGTAATATTAAAAACAAAAACTATGTTGTCGAATTAAAGGAGCCATTGAATTGAAGTTATGCTGAGAGCCGTCACCTAATAAAGTGTGGTGACTTTTTCGAACTAAACCTGAAATACCCGATAACTTTCTCAACATTTTTTTGACTGGTTTTTAATTAGTGAGAATTTATCGTCCATAGTTGCCCGATTTCCTGAATTAATTTGTTGCTGTGTTTTGATGCAATTATATGCTGGTCTTTTTCTTCTGCAAAATAGCGCGACTTCGGCCATATCTTGCCATTTTTTTTCAACTATGAGTATTACAGAACTTTTGCCAAGGTCTCATATATTGCAATTTGCATTGATGATTTTTTGGCAAGACTCTTTTTTGTTGACTGGTCCATTATTTTTGGAAATTCCTGTTTCAAGTTTAAGCCAATACAAGTGTCTGAAAAAATGTTGCATTTCTGCTGGTGATATTTTCTCATTTCTTTGGTTGGGCAGCTATTGTTATGCTGCTGTGGAAACTTGTTAGGATGCTGCCAGAGTAAGAGGAATAAAAAAAATATCAATTCAAGCTTGTAGAAACTCGCCAATAGCAACAACCCAAGATCTAGAAGCCAATGAACAGACTAAAAGAGAGAGAAATGATGTGATAAGAATATGCTATATTCTCACCAAGAATGGAATATAATATGATCAATTGGATTACAATACTATAATTGACGGATTGATTTACAATGTAGATGTGTTTCTTACAAAAGCAAGGCAATAAGAGTCTGTTATAAGAAGAAGATAAGTTATCACCCATACAAGGTAGAATCACATGTCCACCAAAGGTGGATCATCCTCCCTTAGGCAATGTAGTATGTGCAATTCGTGGAAGATGATAATGTAATAAATGCACTAAAGGTGGAGACAACAGATAAAGTAGAATGTGATAACAACTATCGCCACCTAAAATAGAATTTCTCCTACACCATGTGCAAACAAAGGTGCGAACTCTTTAGTGTCTTAAATATAAACTACTATTGATGCATTATCTTAAGTAAGCTTAGGTAAAGTTTAACTAGTGAATAATTAATTACACTTGCACTCCCCTTTAAGTGCAAATAAGGGCAATGCACTTAAACTCACAATGTCGGACAGGTCCTGGCTACTAGTCCATATTAGTTACCTATGTACAATATGCAACACAATGCAATCCCTCACAAACAGAGAAAGGGATAAAACCACATGGGTCAAATCTCCCCTTCGAATGAGAGATGAGAACACACAATTCTTTCAATAATGAATGAGAGAGAAGTAGCGAGACCACGGAGTCCCTCTTCAATGTTGAATCTCTTGCAAAGATTGTCCAAGATAATGATCAATACTCATTCATAGGAAGAAAATAGACATGAGCATCAATTGGATACTCAAAAATAATAGATTGGTACAATTGAACGTCTCAAATGGAGCCATGCATTGCCAACGACAAATGTGTGTAATTGAAGTCTCCTCTAGAGTCATTCACCAAGTCTTACATGATAATTCCTAATCTAAGATCAAGAGGAATACATCAAATATGTAATCAATAACAAACTACAAAGAGATGTGTTGTGAGGTTTTCACACATCACCCCAAATCTTGGGGACCCCCTTTTTTTTTAATCACCTCGGCAAATTTTTGGATTGCCCAAAATTTTTGAGTTTTGAAAATGTCACGCCTTGGCACTTTCAGGATAGATATGGGGAGGCTTAGCTTATTTTTACCCGGTTTTCTTAAATTGATTTTCCAGAGCTATCAATTTTATCCTTAGGCCGAATAACTTTCTGTTAGAAGTTGTAATCTTTCTTTGGTATATTTATAAACCAAGGTTAGACCTTCTTTCTTTATTGTTGTAATATATTAGGATATAAGCCAAGGTATCCTAATATATTTCTTTTTTGTCCTTTTTCCACTACATCTTATTTTGTCATCTAGTGGAATATGTGAGGACAAATATATATTGTAATTTCCAATTTTAGATTATTCCTCCTTAAGAGGAATCTCACACTTGGCCTCACACACATATGAATGGTGGCATTCATAGACATGGGAGTTACATTCTAACTCCTCTCTCTCATCTCTATTTAAGAGATGACCCTCCTCTCTCATTCAACAATAATGAGGTTTCTTCCTCTTCTCAAATATTGTATGAGCACTTGCTCTCTTGCTCTCTCTCTCTTTCTTCTTAGGCTTTTCATGCCTCATTCATAATGTCACAAGGGGTTTTCTTTGCTTTCCCCTTTCCAAATATCTTGTCTCATGGTGTTAGAGCTTGAAGCTTTCTCTCTCCTATTTTATGGTAATATCTTTTCATGCATTTACTCACTTAGATTCTTTCCTGGTATTGCTTATTTACAGATTTCTTTTTCCATTTCTAACATGGTATCAGAGCAGTTTAATCTTTGTTTTGAGTGTTTGCATGAAGGTACGATTCAAAGGAGACTCTTGAGAGAGATTTCACTAATTTCTTCTTTAATCTTCTTAAGATGAAAGAAATTGAATTTTTTTTTTGAGTTTGGCTGGTTTACCGCCAAACTCGATTAACTTTTGTTTGCTCTAATTTGTGCAGGTTACTTCTTATTTTTTATTTTTTTTCATCTAACCCCCTTTGGAAGGCTTGCCGCCAAAAGGTTTTCCTATCTTTTTCAAATTCATATCTTAGTCTACTCATATTTTAAAATATTTTTAATCCATTTCATTTCTTGAATTTAATTTTTTTATATATCTATACCTCACTTGAAAATCTGTTGCAAATAAGAGCTATTTCATTGTCTTTAACCAAAGATATCCTCTATGATATCTTGCATGAAATAAGAGAAATTTGTCATAGAAGATATCAAAAAGACTATGCTTTTTCGTCTTTTCATGTCTGCATGTTTTAAGTTTCTAATTTTGTCTCTTGCATGTTTAGAATATTCTCTGTGCAATTATTATTCTCTGTCTTTTTAAAAAAAAAGATCATTGCTCATCTTTTCTTGTCTTTTCATGCAAGATTCTTTTTCTTTTTTAAGCTCGTGACAGAAGCATCATTTACTTTTATTATTGCCTCTTGTCAACCTATTTTTGGCATGTAATCATTCATTGTCAGACAAGTGCAATATTCTATCATTACAAGCTTTTATTCGAAATTTTTTTAGAAAAGTTTTTGAACTCTTTTTAGTATATTCTTATCTGCCAGATCTGACCTCTATCATTAATTACTAAGTTTTTTAGTTATATCTTTCTTAATGTTTTATTTCAAATTTTTTTTTTTTGAATCTCTTCCAATCTTGAAGGCATAGTATGAAAAATAATGGGGAGATCTTTTTGCCCCATGACTTTATGTTCTTATTACTTTGAGGTTATATTTTTACCAAGGTAAATATTGTGACTTTTTATAAATTGTGACTTTCCAAAATATTAAGTATGGAAAGGTAATTATTTTCTTTAACCAATCTATTTTCGTATATTTATTTGAGTATATATGGGGGCCCACATATATGCCCAGATAAATATATAATTTATGACTATAATGATTCAAAAATTAATATATACCTTTGCAAAATGAATTTTCATACTCATGTTTACCCTCAATGGAGTTTTATACCTGATATCTATATTTAGTTGATCTTCCTTAAATCATTTTATTTTGATTGGATTATGAGTAATCTTACACATTTGCCTTCATTTTGATATTTTGATGTGCCCATAGTTGCACTTCTATGCTTTTATAGCATCATTCTATGCCCATGTTGGCACTTTATGGTGTTATACCATTGATATACATGATTTATATGATATTTTTTTTGAGTTGCATAGGGAGCTTAATATTTTTTCAAGGTTAACTATGTAGGTCCCCTCAGTATAACTGATACATAGTTTCCTTATCTGGCCCATGGAGTATCCCTCCATCCTATATTGGTATGCACTCATTTTATATGGAGTTTCCCTCCATTTGATCCTATCTGTTCCATTTTGATAGGATAATATTTTTTATGGAGTTTCCCTCCATTTGGTTCTATTGGTTCCATTTTGAAAGATTATTATTTATGGAGTTTCCCTCCATGATTTTGTTCCTCAATGAAGAGGATGTTATTATTGAAATTTTCTCTCCAAATTTGGATGATTTGATCCAATTTGAAGGCAATATGTTGTTATATCCTCATAATCCATTCTTTTGATTATCTTAACAAAAATCATGATAATTCTAATTTGATCAGCATGTCTCTCCTTTATGTTATTTTCATATATTAATGTGATAATGATTTGCATACTTCATTGCTTAGATCGTGAGTCATGTAAGTTATGGTACTGCAGCCCATTAACTTGCAGTGGGATGATTCATTAAGTGGACTGTCTATATCCACGTGATTGATGCAAGTATCATTAGTTGGCCTTGTCTGTGGTCATTTGTGTATTAGTATAATATTCTTTTCATGAGAGCATTGATCAAGCTTTTTACTCAATTTGTCCTTGTTGACAATTTTTTGAGCATATACTTTATCTTGATATCAGGTTATCTCCATTGTTTTGTGGTAACATGTTTTACTCATTGTTTCTCTATGAGAGTTTTATTATCCTTATTCAAAAGGATTTCGAATTTGCATATATGATGGCATTCTACCTGTGGATATTTTTCTTGTTCTTTTTTTTCAGGTGGTCCATCAACGAACCTTCTTGGTTTTCCACATATGAAGAGGTGTCTATGCTTCCACATTCAACGGACTCATGTACTTCTCTTGGATCTACAAATGTTCCATATGGCTTGAAGACAATCAAATTACTTCATATTGAAGATTAAGTTGCAGATTTTTGTAAAATTATGGGTTTAATACCCTTTGATGTAATTACCCCAAGTAAAGATTAAAGGGGGGTGTTAGAAGTTGTAATCTTTCCTTGGTATATTTATAAACCAAGGTTAGACCTTCTTTCTTTATTGTTGTAATATATTAGGATATAAGCCAAGGTATCCTAATATATTTCTTTTTTGTCCTTTTTCCACTACATCTTATTTTGTCATCTAGTGGAATATGTGAGGACAAATATATATTGTAATTTCTAATTTTAGATTATTCCTCCTTAAGAGGAATCTCACACTTGGCCTCACACACATATGAATGGTGGCATTCATAGACATGGGAGTTACATTCTAACTCCTCTCTCTCATCTCTATTTAAGAGATGACCCTCCTCTCTCATTCAACAACAATGAGGTTTCTTCCTCTTCTCAAATATTGTATGAGCACTTGCTCTCTTGCTCTCTCTCTCTTTCTTCTTAGGCTTTTCATGCCTCATTCATAATGTCACAAGGGGTTTTCTTTGCTTTCCCCTTTCCAAATATCTTGTCTCATGGTGTTAGAGCTTGAAGCTTTCTCTCTCCTATTTTATGGTAATATCTTTTCATGCATTAACTCACTTAGATTCTTTCCTGGTATTGCTTATTTATAGATTTCTTTTTCCATTTCTAACACTTTCTAAGTTAATTTCAACTTGGCAGGATAAAGTTGTGAATTTTGTATTTAGATGTTTTCTTTTGAAAATTTGGTTTTTAACTTTGTAAATTTGGATAATTCTCGAAAGAGAAATTTTAATTAGACTTAAGTTTTTGGAAAATCTCAAATTTTTCTTTGGTGAAATTTTTTAATTTTGTTGAAATGAGGAAAAGTGCAAAAAATCGATTTTTGGTTCTAAATGCAATTTTAATTTTTTAATTTTTAGCTTGGCAAAATCGATTTCGTAAAAAATTGCCAAAAATTGGCTTTAATTGGATTAATTGCCTTGAAAACTTTTAAGTTTTTAATGAATTTAGTAATTTAATATTGAAAAAATGGCTTTTGGTTAGCCAAAATCCAAATTTAATGATGTATTAATTACTAAACCCTCATTAAATGGAAATATTTAACACCGTCAAGGCCATTTAATTTCCTTTTGCAATTGGAGCTAATTGGTAAATTTAAAAGTGCAATTTTCTTTTTGCAAAATTAATTTTTTGAGCTAAATATTTAATTGTGGGCCTTAACTTGAATTTAATTTTTGTTTTTTGTTTTCTCCTAGACCATGTAGGCCAGCTTTATGGAGAAAGAAAATTGGCTATAAAGGGAGTCTCCTCCCCATCTCATTTTCGCAAATCATTTCTTCCTCTCCATGTGGGCGAATTTTGTGGAGCAGATTTTTTCCAGACTTGGGCGACTTTTGTGGAGGAGCAGATTTTTTTCAGACTTGAGCGAATTTAGTGGAAGGCAGTTTTTTACATGCTTGGGCAATTTTTTGCTTGCATTTCTCCATTTTCAGACCTTGGCAATTTTTTCTTGTGGGCAGATTCTTGCATATTTTGGTGGTTTTCTCTTCCATTTGTGGGCTGCGATTTGTGGCCTAGGTAGCATTTTGGGCAGATTTCAGACTTCGTGCTTGGGCGAATTTGAGACAAAGATTTTGGCAATTTTGTTGGGAGAAGAGATACATATGAAAGTTTGATTTTTGCATAGAAGGCAAGTGTTGGATAGTTTTAGGAGTGTAAATTTCTAATTTGCAAAGGGATTTGAACTTCTTGAAAGTCATATCCTAGGTTCTGAAAAGTCGCTGTAAGTTTATCGGTTAAGGTGAATTTTCATCATCTAGAGTTGCAAGGAGTGCTTAAGCTGACATCCATCTTTCGTTCTAGTCTAAGGATTGCTGTGCTTGGTTCTTCTTGCCTTTTGGTCCACCACTCTACCATGCCGTAATAGGGCGACGAGCATGGAGGATAATAGTGCAAGTAAGAATCCCAAGCGGGCGAACACTAAGAAAGACAAAGAGGATATGACGGCCAAAACTTCCTTCTTCTCGAAAATGAAGAGAATAATTGACACCAATATTTGTACAGTGGACATGATATGGATGAGGGACAGACTGAAGGAAGGACAATCCCCCTTGGCAAAAAGGATTTACAAGAGTGGAATTGTACACGTAGCAGCCTTTCCTCCCACATTGCCTTGTCCATAATTGATTATGGAATGTGCATCCAGATTTGATCTAAACAGTAATTCCATCATTTTTGATGAAGGGAAGAGAGTGTTGGCCAGCATCGGCGAACAAGCAATTGAAGAAACATTTAACATCCCCAGTACAAGGGCATGACAATTGTAATGATGGATCAAGCAACTAAATCATTTCAAGGTAACCAAGAGGCCTATTACACGCATCTAAAGCAAAATTGGATACGCGAGGGAAGAAAAGGAGTTAATAGATCATCGAGGCTTACAATGGCAGATTTCAAACCAGAATATGGTGATCTCGTTGTTCTGCTCAGTCGGCTCATGGGCCTAGCTCAAGGGACAAGATTTGAAAACTGGATGTACTTCTTCATTGATGAGATTGAGAAAGGGAAAAGGTTTGATTGGGCCAAGATCATAAGCGAGAACTTAGAATTGCAACTCAGAACCGTGCAAAACCAAAAGCAATTCTACATGAGCTCCTATCTGTTCTACCTAATTGCTAGATTGTACAAAAGTCCGGGACTTAAGGCCTTAGGAGAAGTTGGTAGCGGACCGAGGCAATATTTGGTACATGAATGCTATCCACAGCTCCATTTACACAATAACAAAGATTACAAGATATTTTGCGATGCCTTCGCCATGAAGACAGTAAGGGTATTACAAGGGACACCAACTAAGAGACTTTCATCGGAAGCAAAGACAAGAATTAAGAAGTATGAGAGTTGGTTCAGCCAATTTTCGCAGTTTACATACATTAGTGGCAGGAAGTACAGTTTGTCCCAAGAGGCTTCCAAGGTACCCACTTGACAAGGTAGTTTTGTTAGAATTGGCTAGACAACTTGAGCACTATGATAGAATATTGAGAGACGAAGAAAAAACAGGCATTTCATTCTCAATCATAATTGGCAATGATAGTTGCCCAAATTGGGCCTCCTTTGAAGCCGTAGAAAAGGAATTGGATTGGTATCATCTAGGATGGTACAGAGCAAGGCAAGGGTTTGACCCTAATGGTCTTATCAAGGCATCTCATGGAAACAAATTCAAGCATATTCCCACCATAGAAGACTTTTGGGCCAACACCAAAGATGACTTTCATGTGAGAAGGCTAGCTTTCTCAAGGCTGATGGTGAACATGATGAGGGCTATTAGATGGAGAGGCCTTGATATTCCGGATCAACTGGAGGATGATGGAAATGTGTTGAGAGATGACTATGATATAGTAAAGGAACAAAATTGAATCCAGTAGATTGGGATGACCATCAGGATCCTTCCTTGGAAGCAATTACAAGGGTAGTGGATTTACATACCAAGTCATGGTATAATGAAGGACTAAAGAAGCTACAAAGGCAAAGGATTCCCCTTACCTATGAGATGATGAAACCGAAAGAGAGACAAGCAGAATCAGTCGGGCACAGGAATGAAGGAAATAGTCGGCAACAAGAAATGATTAGAAATGGCAAGAAGAAAGTTTTGGAGGTAGAGAAGGGCAAAAAATATCCAGAGCCTCCAGCTAAGAGACAGCATGCAGCGCCATCAAGAGAGAGTATAATTGAGGCTAGAGGCCAAGAGGTTAGATTTAGAACACTTGAGGAGATACATAATGAGATTGCACGACACAGTCCAAGCGTCGACACTTCTATTTCAACCATGATGAGCGACGTTGGAGTGGCACTTGATTTTGAGGATATCAAAGAAGGGGATGTCAATAAAACAGATTTTGGATCGAGATTGGATAAGTTGGGAAAGGTTGCTATCAAGAAAGAACATTTTTGGGCACCCTTTCCTCTCTCAGTGTTTTTATTGGATTTGCGAAGGAATATGAGAAGGATCATGAAAGGATACTACAAGTAGTGAACAGCGTGGCGAAATCAGCGGAACTCAAGGCGAAGCACACACCTTGTCCTCCTATGGAAGAAGTTAATGAAAGGCTAGCTAAGTTCATTTCCTTAGCTAAGAAGATGAAAGAAAAAGGAAGATTTATATTAGAAGATCATTTGATGTAAGCCCAAGAGGCAAATTTCCCTTTCTTCTAGAATAGAACAAGTGTCTATTTCTGATTGGCCACCATTTTGGTGCCTTTTCATTGGTTGTCACTTTTTGCACTTTTTTCATTGGTCCATTGATGAGGTGGCAGCTTCTCATTGGCCGATGGGGTGGCAACCCTAATTAGGGTTTTGAGGATCCAATCTAGATTGTTGATCTTGTTTTGATCTCCACTGTCCGTTGTATTTTTGGCCCCTATAAAAGGCCATTTCCTCTCATTTGTAAAGTGGTCGGAAAAATTGTTGCGAAGATAAATACCAAAATGCTCTCTTTTTCATTGTTGCTATTGGCATGTTGATCAAGAACATTGGGTGTTATTGCATGTTTTCTACTTCCACTTAGTTAGATTTCCTTTCAAGCTGTTAAAGTTGGTTTCATTTCAAGTTGCTAAGTAGGAGTGAAGTAGATGGATAGTTGTATGGTAGCATTGGTAAATGTTTGATAAGGATCAATACTAGACCACTAGCATCCTAGCGGCTGGTTGGGAAGCTTTGTGTGGTAAGCTAGTTTATTATTCCTTTGAATCATTGCACTTGTGGAAGTGAGGTTGTTGGTCAACTCTCATTAGGTTCGATCCCCGTCCATTTGTTAACCTTCCATTCGTAGGAGTAGGAGTAGAATAGTGAGTAGCTGGGTAGTCGAAGCTTAGAGAAGCAAGTTAGAGGAGTAAGTTAAGTATTAGAACACATCCATTCACCTTCCACAACCATCGCTTTCCCATCAACATCATCACTGGCAGACACATCCTCCATCACCACCACCATCAACATTATCTGCCTCCGCACATTTCACAAACCGAGTCGTCATCTCCATCATTCCACCAAAGTCCAAGTCATCCTCGAATGAATAGCGTAAGGCCGCCTACGTGATTACCAACAAATCACATCGATAAAACTGAGCGAGTATCCAACGGTGTAAGGAACATTGGAGTTATTGCTTATGTCTTCATGAGTAATAACTTTTCAAGAGAGGAGTTGCATGTTTGATATCCCATATTGAATATTCAAATCCTAATATGTTATGTAAGTGATACAAAACTCGCATCAACAAGATGCAACACTTTATGATAGTGTCTGTACAACATTGCTCATGCAAGAGCATACATCATGACATGAAAATGCTTACAACATGACATGACAATGTAAAGCTGAAAACATGAAGATGATGCCACCAAGAATGATGTAGGCCAAAACATGGATTGATTTATAATGTAGATTTCTTACAGAAGCGAGGCAATAAGAGACTGATAAGAAGATAAGTTATCATCCATACAAGGTAGAAACACATGTCCACCAAAATTATTAATTTGTATACTGATCAATCAAAATTATTGTCTACTATCAAAAATACTTAATATACTGATAAAAATGTTTAATTCGTGTTTTTGTGGTGAGTTTAGTAACTATTATTTTGTTAGTAATGATAATAATGTAAGGAAGCATACCTCAGTTTCAAGTGGCCACTAAGATGCCTGCCTAATGCCCTATTAGTGATGAAAGTACTTTAATACGTTAGCAAAAGTAGGATCATATAGACGGGATCTTAAAAGCACTGGAGAGGCTAATGTAAGGAGGCAAGGCATATGAGAATGTATGTATATTACTACTTTTCTTGATAGAGGAGGAATGATTTCTTTTTGTTGGAAGGTTGTTTGAATCATAGTGCAGCACGCTGAACTGAGCTTGGGCAAGGCATATGAGAATGTATGTATACTACTACTTTTCTTGATAGAGGAGGAATGATTTCTTTTTGTTGGAAGGTTGTTTGAATCATATTGCAGCACGCTGAACTGAGCTTGTGATTTACTAACAGTAATAACCTGTCTGTTCATCAGCTGTAGATGCACAAGGCCTCTTATTTGGATTGGAAATTTAATAGTAATAATATATAAAATATAGAGGAAATGGTTGATACTAAAGATCTTTGTGAACATAATGGTGTGCAGTTTTGTTCAAGTGGATTTTGAATAACCTTGTTGCAATTTAC
Source organism: Cupressus sempervirens (assembly GCA_028749045.1). Classification (NCBI taxonomy): domain Eukaryota; kingdom Viridiplantae; phylum Streptophyta; class Pinopsida; order Cupressales; family Cupressaceae; genus Cupressus; species Cupressus sempervirens. The sequence continues at coordinate 576,486,395 of CM053793.1, forward strand.
TCATTCAAAACAACTAATTTGCAGGAAGCTAGACATGAGATTCCGGAATTATCTCCCTCGAGATAAGAAACTTCAGGAGAACAGAGTAGCTCCACCAGAACTTCCCAAGTTTGATGATCCAGTAGCTACTACTGCACCAGTCTCAAATGGGACAGAGGTATCAAAGAATCATATACTTCTTGCTTTAATCCTATTGTACGAAAATTTGAGCAAAGATTATTATATCTGTGCTATTAAGCAGATTTCATTATGCTCTATCCAACCTGGATTCTTATTTAAAAATATGCAGGATCCAATTGTCAGCATAGCTCCAAAAAAGCCAAATTGGGATCTTCGTAGGGATGTGCAGAAGAAGTTGGACAAGCTTGACAGGCGAACCCAGAGGGCCATAATTGAGCTTATGCGTAAGTTCATAATCACACTAATCTATCAAAAAAGATGCTTATTAGCAGATTGTATGTAGAGATTCTTTAAAACAATGGTTAGAGTTACTCAAACATGCTTAACAGTACCAATTGAGGCATTGAACATAAAGCTATGTCACTTGCATAAAGTTCAAAATCTTAACTAATGTGTTTTTTCATGTCCACCCTTATGATGCCTGTTTTTCATATGTGTAAATCTGTCTTTCTGTCTGTCTTTAATTATTCTTTGTTTAGTATCAGGAAATATGAATCAACTGATACCACCTTTGTTTATCTACTGGGGGTTTGTGTACGAACACCATCAGAATAAAAGGTGAAAAGATGTGGCATCTGTCATTTGTTGAGTTGAGTGTTTCATTTTTTTACAGAAACAGAAATTTGTTCTCCATGAATGGGAAAAGATCAGCAATTCAATACCTGTAAACCATATAGTCCTCTCAACAAGCAGACTCACTCAGTTATCCTTCAAATGTCTAAATAGTAAATAACTTAATTGTCTAATTGGTTCTTAACAGTTTGGGTACCAATTTTTTCTATTGGTTACCAACTGCTAGCTCCTACGTTGTGAGCTTTTTAACTTTTAAAACCAGGTAACAGGGCCATTCATTGTTGGACAGCAGTCCTCATTTCCGCAATATAATATTAGTTATCCATGTAGCAAACTAAATCTTCACACTTGTGCAAGATCTCTGAATCATTGTCAGTCAATTTCTCTGCCTATTTACCTAGCTGCATCATCAGAGTGGAGTTGGGTTGCAAACCTTCTGAAACTGATGTATAGGTTCACATGAATTTGTTATTTTACTCGTAATAAGGAAAGAAATTGTGAAAATCAAATATGGATGTTGGAGCATGTTGTTGCCACTTGATGATGAATGCTCAAACTTCAAACTGATTTTATATCTGGTCTGTGAAACATTGGAATATGGCTTGTTTTTAGTCTTAAACAACGAATGTGCCTTAAACTTTCTGGTTTTTGAATGTAAGTTTACATTTGTAATTGTGCAGAGGAAGAGGAAAAACGCAGGCAAGAGGAAGCTGGACAAATAAATCAAGATGTAGAGGAAGATTAAGCAATTTCGGTTGGTTTTTAACTACACGGGAGTATGTAGACACTGAAATATTAAACAGCTTCAATGATGTAAGCAGTACTTCGGCGTTTTTCTAGAATAGTCTTAATGTGGTTCTGGAATGTAAAATTAAAATAGATTACAATGCCAGTTTTGTATTCAGAGTTTCAGGAATGTCAAGGATAGAATGAACAGGTTGACATCTAACAGTAAACACAAGTGGTAAAAGGTTGAGAAGCACTATTGTAAAATTTCAGATTGGGTTATTCATGTTCTGTGGAACGGGCGTTAAATGCTGTATTCATTCAGGTGTATTCCGTCTAAATCTATAATTTGCTGTCCTAACACCTCATCAGTTTATTGATATATGTATCTCTCAAGTTGTGCTGGAACTATTTCATTTATGGCTTAAACTACTAAGGAACCTTTTTAGCCATCCTAGATGAAATTTCATCATAGAGGTGCCCCAGCAAATGTTCAGATCTCATAAAACAATTCAATACAGGTCAAATACACTGTGAATCCCTCTGGAATTGAAGATATCAGTTGAATATTGGCAACCGATCAAATATATTTAGGAATAATAGGTAGTTCTAAAAATTAAATTAAAAGAACTGTTACAACCATGCTATCATATTCGACGAATGCCTTAGGGACGTGGTCTAGTAGTAAGCCTTGGTATATGGTTTTGACTGCCGGGACAACACACAAAAACGGTTGGTAAAAAAATAACTTTGAACTCACAACTATTGTTGTAATGTGGTAAAAAATATAAGGCATTAAATCAACAAGCCTGGATATTTGGTTGAAATGCACTTAACTAGTGGATACATTATTCTAATTTATTCTCATGAGAATTGGATTCATGTGTGGATCACTACTCATGATACATGGGTCAATGAATTTGACTCGAAAACTACATAGGTAAATCTTGATAGCAATGTCATAATTTGACCTGTGGTGGGAAAATATCTCCTATTTATCAATTGATGAGCTTAAGGGCCTTTCTAATGAATGCCTTCATAAGGCACAACAGTTGGTGAAGGTTCTGCAAATGGGGTTGCAAGCAAAGTGGGTTTAACCATGGAGGAAGCTCTGTCATTAAGCGTGCTTGAGCTGGAGTAGTACTGGAATGGGTGACCTCCCAAGAAGTCCTGACGCTTCACCTTTGTGAGCATAACCTAGATCCAATGAGTGCTAAGTGTTCCATTTATTCTCATGAGAGATGGATTCACGTGTGAATCACTACTCATGATACATGGGTTAATGAGTTTGACTCAAAAAGTACACAGTTAAATCTTGATAGCAATATCACAATTTGACTTGTGGAAAATATCTCCTACTTATCAATTGACGAGCTTAAAGGACTTTTTAATGAATGGTTCATAAGGCACAACACTTGGTGAAGATTTTGCAAAAGGGTTTGCAAGCAGAGTGGGTTTAACCATGGAGGAAACTCCGTAGTTAAGTGCGCTCAAGCTGGAGTAGTACAAGGATGGGTGATCGCCTGTCTTGATGCTTCACCTCTGTGAGCATCACCTAGATATGATGAGTGCTAAGTGTTCCATTTATTCTTATGAGAGATGGATTCATGTGTGAATCACCACTCATGATACATAGATCAATGAGTTTGACTTAAAAGCTACATTGTTGAATCCTGATAGTAATATCACAATTTGACTTGCTATGGAAAATATTTCCTTAGTGGATACTTATCTTATGGGTAGGAATATGGTGAATGTGGGGATGGATGAATCTTAAAAGAGAACATAAGAGGTAGATTAGTGTTTTTTACTACCCATACTTTGTCTTTGTGCAACTTGTGTACAATTGTAATACAAGTTAATGTTTTAGTGGAAACAATTAGTTGTATTTCATTTTTATATTGTGTATTTAGTTTTTAGTTCTTCTAAGCATGGAACTAGAAGGTTATATATTCAACTAATTATTAACCAAAATAAATATAATAAAATTACAATTGATTTTTTTTAATAAAAGAATATATATATATATTTTATTAAAGTATAGACCTAAATTTATTAATAAAAAAAATGAAGAAAATTAAAATTATCTTCAATTTAATTGGTTTCTTTAAACTTAAGTTTCTTTTACACTTTCTTTGGTATAATTTCTTTTAAAAATAAATATGAGACTATATAATTTATTTATTCTTTCTTCCCTAAAATATAAATCAATAAGCATTTTTTTTAAAAAGATTTTTTTCTAATGTCATTTATTTAGATGCTATTTTTATTTTTAAATTATTTTACACTAAATCATTTGTAATATTTAAATAATATTTAATGGCCTCACATATTAATTTCGGTACATTTTCAATTATATATATAATGTTGAATTATTTATTTTTATTTAATTACTAGGCAAATCAATTATATCACACCGATCACTTATCTTTCACAATTGCAAAAATAATATTACAATTTATCATTCTCAATGGTGGGCACAGAGAGTTTACATGTTAATTTTATTCATTTCAATTATTATTCAAGTACAAAATTTTTAATATATTTTTTGAAAAATAGTTCGAATAAAACATCTTTATATATGTTAAATATCAAAAACTCCTTGATTTTGAACAAGTCAGAAGTATGTTTAATTATTATATAAGCGTCTCACATTATAATTTATCATTCTTAACATTCCATAGTTCCTTACTTTCATATTACTAAATGAAAATTTGAATTGCTCTTTCTTCTCATCTAAATTTTGAACCCATTACAATTTACCATTTTCAATCCTAGATAACTCCTTAATCCTATGTATTTATCTCACCAAATTTATGTATAAGAGATTTTGTTTCCTCATGGTACTAAATTTAACCCTTAAATCTAACATATAATATTGAATAACCAAATCTACAGCAATACAAATAAATGATTTATCATTAATTTCATTAAATATACCATCATATGCTAATATTATTGATAAAATTTCATAAAATAATAGTGAAGAGTCAAATTGTTAATGGAAAAAAATTAATGTTAGTGGAGGCCTAATGTTTTGAAATTTGGTTTATGCTTAACTCGTTAAAAACATACACAGGGACATTTAAACCCCTCCAATTTGCTTATGAATGTGTTTTTAAATGCATAGGTTTCTTAATATTTGAAGTGACAAGGTACAAGAAATCTAAACAATTTCTCATTGAATATGATTGACCAATTGCCTATTTCTCATATTTCTTGTAATCTGACATTATTCATGTGTAACTACTAATCAGTTTTATCATTTTCATCTCTGCACAACTCCTTAATTCTATGTAGTTGACTCATCTAATTTATGTGCAAGAGATTTCATTCTCTTATAATACTAACATTGACCCTTAAATACCAACACGTCATATTCGATAACCATAACTATAGCAGGAAAAGGAAATAATGCATCACAAATGATACCATTAAATATTCCTACTATATTAAGATATTAATATTGTTGATAAATGCCATGAACTAATGATCAAAAGTACAAATGTTACTAGAAAAAGATCAATATGGGTAGAGCTTTAACATTGCGAAATTTGTTTTATAAATTTTAAAGTTGCTAAAAACACAAATCAAGTTTTTTGAACTATTCTAATTTACTTATGAATCTTTAAATGAATAAGACTCTTTATATTTAAAGTGACAAGGTGCATGAAGCCTACACAATATTTTATTGAATACAAGTGAGTGACTAATAAGCGTACTGTCTTAAAATGAACACACTTCATTTTGAGACCTTTTAGCCATTCTTAGTGTAGTTTCAGTCTCCTTTTCTCCACTCCTCTTCCATTTCACTCCACTTCGTCATCTCTTGCTTTCTAATGTGGTCATTTAGGTGTCGTCTTGATACCCTTTTGACATGTTCAGTCAATTATCTTCTAATTTTACCTACACCACCTCTCAACACTTTCTGTGACCTACATATCCAGTCTTTGGGACCAGGTCAACCTAGTGCACAACAAGGCTGACCATAGTCCTCGATAATTGTGGGGTTCAACCCTAATCCTCTTTAATTACTTCTCCAATTGCTTGAGTTGTTTTCCGCCCAAAAACTAGTATAAAAGGAGGCTTGGGGGCTTCATTTTCATATCTCATGTTCTCAAGTGATCACACATTCTCAAGACATCCACAAGCAAGCAAGTATTTAAGGCGTTCTTCTTCAAGCAAGCATCTTCAAGCATTCAAGTCTAAGCATCTCCTTCTTACATCAAACTTCTTCCTTCAAGGTGGTAGTGGAGTTTGGCTCTAAGGAGAAAATCCATCATTCCAAAGCATTCAAGATCTTCTAATATTCATCCATGACATGTCACATATATCTCCATACACAAGGTTTTGGCTTCTTTGATTTCCTTATGGTTTCTTTGAGTCAAGGTTATTACACTTACATACTCGATCACATATCAAAGTCAATTGCATCTACGGAGGTAATTGTATCTTTCACTTGATATTACTCATATCTACTTCATTTAAGCATTTTCCTTATCACTTACATTTCAACTTACGGTTAATTCCTTAACCTAGGGCTTGACCAAGACAAACCCTTAGCAAATCCCAACCCCAAAACCTTTATTTTCTGTGTTGATTTGCAAGTTGAGAGTGAAAATGATTACAAATATGGAACCTACTTTTTTGAAGCTTTCTGGAGAAGTCAGTTTCAGGTCACTAGACTACATAAACCCAATTTTAGGATGCCTTCCCAAGTCAATCTAGTCCTTCACTCTCCATTTTCGGGGAGATTTCTGGGTTTTGTTCCTTTCATCATTTTATTTCAGGAACAGGAACTGTAGATGAATATTTAGACATAGTTTATATCTATGAGTTTTGGAGCTATTTCCTCTACACATTTCAAAATGTCATTTATTATTTATTTCCTTGCATATCTTTACTCTAGATTTACATCTTAATTGGGCTAATTGTGTTCACGTAGCATCTAGATTTAATTTATTTAAGCAATTAGTTCAATTTCACATTCACATTATCCTATCAAGGGTCTAAGATAGTAGATTTCCTTGTATTGTACTCCTCATTGTAATCCAAATTTAGTATTAACACCCTTCTTCCTTTGGGTCCTAACTAATGTAATTTGGATCATAAGTGGAATCATACTTGGAAATCCCCCTCTTTCCCTCACACATATTTGAATGGCTTAGTGACCCTGTAAAGTGGAGGCCTACATCTTATTAAAGTGCTTCCATTTTACCACTAAACAACTAGTTGATTATTTCTCACACTTCTTGCAAATTGACACAAATCTCGCTTTATGATTAACTGACTATTATTTTCATCATTGCTACATTCATCAAATATAGTTTGACAAAATTATTATTGGGAACTATGAACTTGCTAATAAAGATACAAATTTTGCAAGTGATTATATAACTGAAAAAAAATTCTCTAGAATAGAACCATATGTATTTAATATTATGCACAAAACTAATCACACAATTCCAACATTTGGCAAGAGCTACTACTCTTTGTATTCCTTGTCATTAAAGGTAAAGATGAATTTTAAAATTGGTCCAATTCTTTTTTATAAAGATAAGAACAACGATAATATTTAAGTGCAACTATTAATCATGAAATCATTGCAAGAATTAATATTATTACTCCTGTAAATAATAACACAAATAAAACTAAGAGTAGATAAAACACTCGCATAAAACAAAAAACAAAAAAACAATAATACATAAAATAAAGTTATTCATGCGACTTAAAATTGTAGAGTTGTATATGTTGAAAAATAACAATCACCTTATCTACTAAATTGTTGAAGTAGATTTTCTTATTGATTAATCTTTTGTTTGAAGATATTGAGCACAAACATGACAAATTTGAGTGTCAACTTGTAAAATTCATGTTTGTGAATGATAACTTGGGGCTAAATCGTATAGTTTTCTAACGCAAGGTAGGATGGGTAAAGTAGACCAAGGGACACTCACCAACAACCCTACTAGAGTATATAAACAATAGCCAACACAAATATGGAAGAACAATAGATTATTTAAAATTTCAATGTAGATAATTTTCTTACAACATGCCAGGCATAAGGCCTACATGGTTGCAGTCATTTACAATTTAAATACAATCAACGAGCTTAAAATCTCAGGCTTATAGAGCCAAAATCCTTCTATCTTCCTTCTACTATCAAGATCAATACTTACTCTAATCGTAAATCTCAAATATATAGCCACCAAGACCACAAGTTGACCTAATAGGTGCATTTATTAGAAAATATAGGTCTTGCCCCAAAAGAGAAATTAGAGACCAGACAATTAGGAAAAATAAAAACTGTGGACACCCAAATTGCTCTACATGTGATCCAAGAAGATGTTCCCAGGATTGTGGAAAACCTTGAAATCACACGAACCTCGCAGATGCCAATTTCACACGTTACTCAATATGCTAGGAAATAAAGACACCTTGATCAAAGAGATCTTTATTTTTCCAACGATATGGAATTATGTTCCATAAACATAGGAGGATGATCTATGATAGGTCCACATTAAGAAGCCAACTGCATGGAAAGAAAGATCTCAAACAACAAGGATTGTTCATAGAAACAACAGACTGGAAATATTTTTGGTTGATGCAAGATTGCTAAAGAGCCCAAGATGCTCCTACATCAGATACCTGGGGTAAATAAGGGTTGATGTCCACATAAAGAAGCCCTAATATTCTGAGAAGAATCATAGAGATCCAACTCATCTTGAGAGATCCAAGAGCATTCTTCAACTAGTCTATCCTGCCATTGCAATACTAGTTATTCCTTGTAATCGTTTCCTCTTGTTCTTTTGATTACTCTTATCCAAAATTCTTTCAACTCCTATCTTCTTCTTAGGATAATTAGGATTATCAATTGTTTCTTCATTAGATTCAAAGTACTCATATATATCTAAAATTTTGAAAACAAGTGAAATATCTATATCTTCAAGCAATTCAATTTCAATGGCATTTCCACTATCATGTTTCTTCAAAATTTTGCAAGGTCCAATTTTTCTCATCTCCATCTTGCTATTAAAGTGAATGGAAATTATTCTTTAGGAGTACCATTACTTCATCTTCAACCTCAAAAGTTTTATGTCTTATCTTATTATCTACTCTCTCCTTATATCCTTGATTACAATTATCTAGATTTTTTTCCACTTCCACATGCAAATGTTACATAAAGTCAACAAATTCTTTGTTTTTCAACATTGTTCTTCATTTCAACATTCAAGTTTCTCAACTCTATAGTACCTCTAGGATTCATGCCATTCAATATCTCAAAATTTGTCTTCTTAGTACTTGTAGTCATTGAATTGTTGTATGCAAACTCTGCTCATGCTGAAATCAAATCTCAATTAGAAGGTTTATCTCCAATCAAGCATCCTAACAAGTTACCCAAACTTCTGTTCACAGCTTCACTTTGTCCATATGTTTGTGGATGAAATAGAGAACTATACTTAATCTTAGTATTCAACTTTTTCCAAAGTGTCCTCCAATAATAACTAGTAAATTTAGTATCTCTGTCTAAAACAATTGTCTTAGGTAGTCCATCTAATCTCATAATTTTTTTGAAGAATAGATCTTCCATGTGTACTACATCTGATGTTTTCTTAAAAGGTATGACATGTGTCATCTTAGAAAATTTGTTACCCACCACAAAAATGGAATCATTACCTCTCTGAGTTCTAGGTAATCTGAGAACAAATTTCATACTAATGTCTTCCCATGGTTTATCAAGAACATGTAAAGGTGTATACAAACTCACATTGTGACTAGTTCCCTTAGTTACTTGAAAATTTTTGCAACTCTTCACCATCTTCTAAACATCCTTATATAAGTATTTTTCTTTGAAATCAAATTTACTATAATATTAATCCCAAAATGTCTTGCAAGTCCATCATGATTTTTCTACTTAATGATGGTGTTATCCCTCATAGATCCTGTTGGTATACATAACTAAAATCCCTTGCATAACATATCTTCTTGAATGAAATAGTGGATCCACTTATCCTATTCACCTGTCACATGGTTCTTACAAGCCTTCCAAGGTTATGTAAAATTAGGATCAATTTCATACAAGTTCTTTAAATCATCAAACCTAGGTATTTCAAACTCCATCTTTGTCAACAAGATTCTTCTTTTGCTCAAAGAATTTTCTACCTTGTTTGATTGTCCACTCCTATTCTTCAACACAAAAGAAAAGTTCTGCATAAACTCAGCACATTTCATATATCTTTGACTCAACTTATTTTGACTTCCCAAGTATTGTAAAGATTTATGATTAGTGTGCAACACAAATTCTCTAGGCATCAAGTAATGTCTCTATTTCTTCAAAGATTGAATAATTGCATAGAACCCTTGATCATAGACTAAATATTTCCTCTTAGCATCATTTCGTTTCTCATTATAGAAAGCTATAATTTTACCCTTTTAACTTAAAACAACTCCAATTACATTCCTACTAGCATCATCATCAACTTGAAAAAATTTAGTGAAATTAGGTAAAGAAAGCACATGTAATTCTACTATCTTCTGTTTCAATGTCCCAAAACTTTTGTTTCCTCCATGTGTCCATTCGAATTCCCTTTTGTCACCTCTCATTATTTTTGTCATAGCTTACATATTGAGCTGACATTTTTGATAAACTTCCTATAAAAACTTGCCAAGCCATGAAATGATCTAACTTCTCCAACATTCTCAGGTGTAGTCCACTCAAGTATAGCTTTTACCATTTCATAATCCATCTTCAATCCATCAACAAAGATCACAAAACCAAGGTACACAATCTCCTCCTTCATAAAAGAACATTTTTTTAAGTTTATCAACAACTTTTCCTCTTTCAGCCTCTGTAACACATGTCTGCTATGCATTAAGTGTTCCTATCTAGTTTTAATGTAGATCAATATGTCATCAAGATACACATTCAAAAATTTAACCAAAAATTTCTTTGAAACCTCATTCATCAACCTCATGAAAGTACTAGTTGCATTAGTTAAACCAAAAAGCATAACCAACCACTCATACAAACCTTCATAGTCTTAAAAGTAGACTTCCATTCATCCCCTTCTCCAATTCTAATACAATGATATCCATTTTTTAAATAAATTTTGATAAAATATTTTACCACACTCAACTGATGCATAAGTCATCCATCCTAAGCAAAGGCACCCTATAATTTATTTTATTTATAGCTCTAGAATCAGTACACATCTCCATTCTCCATTTTTTTTAGGTGCCAATATAACAAGTGCTACATAAGGACTCAAATTTTCTCTGATCAATCCCTTATCAAGAAATTCTTACACTTGTCTATTCAATTTTTTTTTTCCTATAGGTGTTAACCTACATGATTCTTTATTAGGAAAACTAGATCCAATTATTAAATCCATACAATGACTAAAGCTTCCTACAAGGGGTTTATCCATCAGGTACATTGACTAAAATAACATCTTGAAATTTTGTCAACAGAAACCTAACCTTTGGTACATGTTCAAGTTAACCTTGTTTCTCTTTCTTCCTAGGGATCAAAGAAAAAAGGTACACTTTGTTTCTTCATGTCCTTTACAAATCGATTTCCTTCAACTAACTAGACTCTCACTATGGTACAATGATTTTCCTCTGGTTTCTCTAACAAAGGTAATAAGACTTGTCCCTTCCCATTATCCCAAATAATATACACATTCAAGTTACCATCAGGAAAATCTTGTCTATCATACTGCCAAGGTCTTCCCAAAAGAACATGACAACAATCCACATGCATAATATCACACTAGACTTCATCATAGTAATTTCCAATCTTGAATTTCACAAGGCATTGTTCACTTATCAGTAACTCGTGTTCATATTTAATACATGCAATGTGATAAGAATTAGGATGCTTCAATATCTACAATTGTAACTTAGAAACCAATTCTTCAGATGCCAAATTATCAAAACTATCGCTGTCAATTATTACTTTACAATATTTTCCTTCAATCTTATATCTGGTCTTGAAAAGATTTTTCCTCAAAATAAGTTCTTCATTTATCTTCTCATTCCATAAAGTTCTTTTGATCATCAGGTTCTCTCTAGTTTTAGGTTCATTAAGAGTATCAATAGCTTCTTCTTGAATTAAACCATTTCTGCCACTACTTCCTATCCTCTTTCCTGAAAAGGTACATTAAATGGCTCTATGTCCTTCTACACACTTGAAACAAGTGCCATTAAACCAAGATCTATCTTCCCCCTTTCCATTACTATTAGTCCTGGAGTAACTAGAAAAATTACTTCTAGTGTAGTTACCTCTTCCTCTATTAGAAGTTTCTTCTTTCCATTCAGATTTACCCTTGCCATGGGATGTATTCTCAGAATTGCTACTTTCTCCATAAGTTCCACCTCTACTTTGCTAAAATATTCCACCTCTTGCCCCATGTCTATGTCCTTGGATCTTTGCTAATATCTCTTCAGCTCTCAAGGCATACAAGTATGCTTCTTCAACACTTTCCATCTTCACAAAATTGATCTCATCTTGAATTGAAGTTCTTAGTCTATTCGGGTATCTAGCAATCTTTTCAACCTCATTATCAACATGTCCATATCTAATGTCTAGCTTGTAGAATTATTCAATGAAATCTTTTATAGGCATGTCTATCTTTTCAACTTACCAACCTTTTTCACCCATGTCTTGATATTTTCCTTTCTTCTTCTTTGTTTATCACTTTGTAAGTGTTCTCACCATAGAGAATCATGTCACTTGAGCTTAGTATATTTTATCCTCACTTTTCTATCCTCAGGGATACTTTCATTATCAAATAACTTTTCTACCTCAGAGATCCAATCCATTAAATGACAATAACTTGAAAGTTCAAAAGAAGGTCTAGATTTTCTCTAGACAAAGCTCTCAAGATTCTTTCCCCATCTTGTTCCACTTCTGGTTTAGGACTAGGTACAACCTCTTCTTCATCATTAACATCATCAAGATGTACTCCTCTTCTCTGGGTTGTCTCGACAACTTCAAGTCTAGCTACAATTTGTCTCACCATATCCACTATAACATTATTTATATTTCCTCTGCCTCGAACCATTTTGACAATAGATCCTACAAGAATTGTAACACTTTACAAGTTATAGGTTAGAAATCAGATATGACACTCTACAACTAATCCAATTAGGGTTCACCACGATCCTAAAAATTTGCAATGAAAGAAACCTTCACTCTGATACTACTTAACATAAGGTAGGATGGGTAAAGTAGACTTAGGAACACTCACCAACCACCTTGCTAGAGCATACAGAAGGAAGCCAAGATAAATACGGAAGAACAACATATCATATAGATTCCAATGCAAATAATCTTCTTACAATTTTCCAGGCATAACCTACCTAGTTGCATCCATTTATAACTGAAATACAATAAGTGAGCTTAGAATCTTGGGCTTATAGACCCAAAATCCTTCTATCTCCCTTCTATTTTCAAGATCGCTACTTACTCTAATCCTAAATCTCAAATATATAGCCACCAAGACCACAAGTTGACCTGATAGGTGCATTTATTACAAAATATAGGTCCTATCCCAAAGGAGAAATTAGAGACCACACAATTAAGAAAAATAAAATCGGAAGGCACCCATATAAGTCCACATGTGATTCAAGAAGTGTTGAGATTATGTGTGTTACACACATTGCATAATATTGTTATATTGTACTATTTTATTTTATTATGTAATGATGCACCTAGGAGCACCTATATGGATGTGCAACATGTAGAGATTCCCATTGTAGACACCTAAATTTGATTACATCAATAAGTAATCATATTTAGCCATCTCCTAGGACATTATTGATTAAATATTTACTATTTAATTAATTAATCGTCATCCTCTAGTTAATTAATTAATTTAATTAACTATAGTCCAATTGATAAAATCAAATGATCACCCAAAATCAATTTATCAATTAAATCCATATTCCTCTATTAAATTGAATAAATTATCAAATCTATTCAATTTAATTCCATATCCCTATTTTATTGAATAAAAAATTTAATAAAATATCTAAAATCTTAAAACCTTATCCTAACCCCTAATCCAACCCATTCACCCATACTAACCTCACTTAGCCACCTAACTAACCCATCCCATCAAAGCCAAATCACTCAACACCTAACCCCCCTTCTAAGCTAATCCTAATCCCCTTCTAATCATGTGCACAATCATAAACATGGGTTAAGACTTGCTAACCCAAGCTAAAGTCAACAAATATCTTCCCCTCACCTTCCAACATAAATGACCCTCAAATATCTCTTACACTCCTCTTAATGGCTCTTACATCCTCACTCATGACTCTTACATCCTCAACCACCCTCATCAAGCCCTTTGACCAACCCTTATCCTATCCTCTCACACTCATCCTCCTTGTGACAAGTGTCACCTTCCCATTGGTGCTAAACTAGCACAATCCATGTGCTCCCCTTTGAGTGCATCTTGACCCTCCCTCACCATCTTGCCATCCTTGCATCTTGGCCCTCCATTCCTCCAACCCTTGGCCTATAAATTTAACCCTCTCCCTTCACTAAAAGGGATCCACTTTCCATGCAAAGTTATAATGCTATTTTGAGAGCTCATAAACTACCAAAATACCATTATAATGGCAAAATCACTCCATGATTCCATTGTTGCAACCTTATCTCACTCACCCCATCCATCCATTTGAAGCTTGAGCTATACTTGTGAGCACACATATCTTAAATCGGGGACAAATCTATTACATCATTGTGTTATACCATTTGGAGCTTACCATTCTTGGTTTGTCTCCATTTGTGGTGATAACAAATCAGTCTTATCTTAAGTGTTTACTCATTTTAGTATTGTTAATGCTTTCCTTAATAGCTAGTATTCATGTTACACTACTAAACTAGGTGATAAACCCATGGGAAATACTTGATGAGTTGTATTGTAACATTGTGATAATATTTTATGTAATTATTTAATATTGGGGAAAAGAATTAAAACTTTAATATTAAATGTGGGGTCAGTGGGTTAGGTAGCACATGGTTTATATAACACCACTTGGTGGTTTTGGGGTCTTACTACTATATAATAAGCCACAAGGGTAGTTATAGTGACAAGACAAAAGAGCAGAAGGAAAAAAAGAAAGTCGAGCAAGATAAGGCTTCGCATGTTAGCTAAGGGAGTATTTGTGAAGGTTGGAAGCATGGCATTAGATGTGTGGATTCATGCTTGTTCACATGGATTGCTTGGTTGTGGCTATGTCTTTGAAGGCTTCCATGGCTATGTTGCAATGTTGTTTTTGTTAAATAGCACATAGTGATGGATGCTTTTGGAGGCTGGATTTTTCCCTCAATGAGGGTTTCCCATGGTATATCTTGTGTCACATTTTTGTGGCTATGTTGTCTATTCTTTTGCATGTGGATTTCAATTGCATATTTATTTCAAATCTATTATAGGTAATGTGGAAACAATTATATTTTTGGTTGCATGTTTTTTTACAAGTGGTATCAAAGCTATGGTTGTGTTGTTGTAACCCTAGATTGAATTAATGGGAATGCATAAGAGGATAAAAGAAATGGAAAGATCTATGAGTTGTTTATTTTAGATCTAAGAGTTTTGGGTTTGCTATTATGATGAGATGTTGGCATATTTTTGGGCATGTAAAATTATTGGTCAAAAAGATTTTTTGGATGTTTCCTTTAAATGAGGTTTTTAGGGGGGCTTGTAGAAATGACCTCCTAAGAAAAATAAACCTCACCATTGGATCTAGATTGACGTTTACATAAATTTTGATATATAATATGTCCTAGTTTGGCCATGTTGAGATAAAAATACAACTGTTTTTAGTTTTAGCCTATGAAAGCCATCAAATTTAATCCTGTCATAATTTTAGTCACCTAATTAGAAAAGGTGAAAAAATTGCAGTAAAAATGATAAAAAGAATGCCTTGGTAAAACGAGTGTAACTTTCACTCAAGATATCATAATTTAGACTTCTTATAGTCATTGGAAAGCTAATTTAGAGCAGTACAACTTGGTGTTGGTTTGATTCTATGATTTTGATATTTTTTTAAGATTTTAAGAGCCTAAAAATTAGATGTTAACTATTGTGAGCACATATTTGGTCATAACCTAGGCATACAGAGTCAAATTTTGGACTTCAAGTAGTCAACAAAAAAGCTCTTGGTGAGCTTTACACATTGATTTAAATTTGGTGTAGGTTTGGTATGATTTATTTAGTGATATATTGATCTAAATTGTTTATGATATATATTGACTATAGTAACATTGTGAGTTTATGACATTTTATATTTTAGAGATTTGGATTTGATGTCATTGAATATTTAGTTGATATTTCTAATTGGTCTCATGATGATATGATTATCAGTGTTTGGTTTGGATATGTATGATGAGTTGTTGGGTCTACAATTTGTGCAGTTTTGTAAGTGGTCTATACTTACAAGTTGCATTTATGGCTTGGATATGGGCTTTCTTTGCCCATTGATCTTTCATTATTGATGTATATTCAAATTGGTGGCTTGGATTTGGGTTAGCTATTTCCTTAGTCACATTATTGTTAGAGTAAATAATTAATTAATTATTATTTATTCTATTACTTAAGCTTACTTAAGTAAATGCATTTATTTAATATTTTTTATTTAATGCATGTAGTGGTTAGTTGTTGACAACATGGGAGTTTGTTCCCTTCTAGCATGTTCCACCTTTTGTGGATACGGGCTCCCTCATTGTATTTTCATAAGGCATCGTGCATATTGTAAATACATTTTCTTCTAGTGTTTGCACATATTGTCTCTCATGTCCGTTTAGGATTTTTCCCTTGCTCCATGCTCTTCCTCTCCTTGGCTTCTCTTTGACAGGTTCTCGCATGCAGGTGATCTTGGGCGTCTTCGGGGTTGGCTTTCATCAACTCCAACATGGTATCAGAGCCTTCCTGCTACTGCTTCTTTGAAAATTTTGAAGCTGTAATTTGAAGTCACAAACCCTAATTTTTTTGTGCATTTTTTCTTCAAATCAGGGGATCAAAATTTTTTTGGAGCACATTGGAGCCAAATGGACATCACCATTAGATTTGAAAGGCCATTTATAGTGAGGATTCATATAAAGCTTTTCGATTTTGGACATAGGGCATTTTTGGAGAATTTTTGAAGCCTCTAGGTCGCTATCGTACGAACTGTATGGACGAAAAAGGCAAAAAAATATTAAATTTTTTTTGCGTAGAGCGTGCCATCGTGACACTGCCCAGCAACCACCATGGGGCTGCTTGTGCTCTGCCCACGACTCCCTAGTCACCGGCGGTTCCACCTGACTATCTCTTTCGGCGGCGCCACCTCTATCGCAGGTGGCGACACCAGTGTCCTCCACCACTCAGCCGGTGCAGTTTCCTACTGCCCAACTCCGTTAGTTTTCGTTGCCATTGTAGCCACCTCCATCGGTGTTCCTCCTACGCAACACTTTTCCACACAGTTAGCAAGCCACGTCAGTAGCTGTGGGGGTGACACGTGGCACTTTTCCATGTGGACCCTACCACGCCACCCGCCACGTCATGGTCTGCCACGTGGACCTACCATGTGGCATGCCATGTGGCTTCTTGTTGCGACGACAGCCTCCAAGTCGTCAATTTTAATGCCGTGACTTGCTGACATCAGCAGGATGTGAACACTACATCATCAAGCCTCTTGCACATCTCCTAGGGTCATTTTGGACCTAGTTGTGGTTTTTTGGCCATAACTTGAGCATGCAGAGATATTTTTTCGATCCGAAAGAATTGCCAGAAAGCTGGTTCCGAGACAGAGACTTTGGTGCAGGTATTTTTAGGTTTTGATGCATTTTTATTGCTTATTTTTTTAGTCAAATTCTGAAGTCCTATTTTTGACTCTGACATGCATATCTTTTGCATCCCATGCCCGTTTTTTGAAAAAATTATATTTTTGGAAAGTTGGTTCTGTCACCTTTTCAGAAATGTGGTCCTTTTTCTTTACTTTTGGCCCATGGTCTTTCTATCATAGTTTTGGCATTTTTGCTATATGGTGGATATCTTGAGTGTTTTAAGCCCGAGGATCATTTTCCTGGCATGGATTCTCTTGTTTTTAGCTGTACTTTATTTTGTTGCAGCCTTTTTTTAGTTTTGATCATTGTAGCTATCATTTTGAAGCACTTTTATGTATCACACTGAGATAAAGTGCCACTTTTGCATTCCAGGGGTCATGAACGTTGTTTTGAGTCAGTTGTACTTGCACTATTTTCATAAAGCACCATGGGGGGGATTTTTGTTTGTTGTTTTAGGCATTCTCCCTTTGTCAAGTGAGTGTCCCTTCCATGACATTAGCCCCATGTAGAGTCAGTGTGACCGTGTCTTTATGGGTGTTTTGTACCTCTTTCCCTCTCTTGTCGTTCTTGGTTCGTCTGCAGGAGACTTTGGCCCACCTTCTGAGTTGCCTGCCATCACACCCCGTCTGCATTAAGGGGGAGTTATGATGTTGTTCTAATGCATCCGTGGTTCGATGGTTCAATAGTGTGAACTATGTATTCAGTGGTTGATCCTATATACAAGGCGATTGCAGTGGCTGGCTACCTATTCATTTCGGTGAGATGGATCATCTACCATATAGACATGCTCGGTTCGTGCCTTCTTCTTCCATGGAGGTTTTTCGAATCAGCAATTTGACAGATTTGCGGCTTCTTCATACTTTAGTGATGCTTCTTCACGATCACTCCTTGTTCCTATTTTAGGGGACATTTCCCTAGTTAGAGGCTTCTTCAGTTCTTCACTAGGTTCTTACCTTTTTTTGGGGAAGGATTTTTCCCATGTGGTTTTCTCTCTTTCTCCATTTATAGAGGTTGCATTTTATTGCATTGTTTATGGGTACCTAACATGGCCTCGTTGCCAGGACCCATTCTGCATTTCATCTTAGTTTTGTGAGCTTAAGACATTTCCCTAAGTTGCACTTAAGGGGGGGTGTTAGAGTAAATAATTAATAATTAATTATTTATTTTATTACTTAAGCTTACTTAAGTAAATGCATTTATTTAATATTTTTTATTTAATGCATGTAGTGGTTAGTTGTTGACAACATGGGAGTTTGTTCCCTTCTAGCATGTTCCACCTTTTGTGGATATGTGTTGAGTTGTCATCTTTATCTTCTACCACCTTCCAGCTTGTTCTACAAGCTTCCATGAGCTCTTTATATACGGGCTCCCTCATTGTATTTTCATAAGACATTGTGCATTTTGTAAATACATTTTCTTCTTGTGTTTGCACATATTGTCTCTCATGTCCGTTTAGGGTTTTTCCCTTGCTCCATGCTCTTCCTCTCCTTGGCTTCTCTTTGACAGGTTCTCGCATGCAGGTGATCTTGGGCATCTTTGGAGTTGGCTTTCATCAACTCCAACAATTATTTTTTAATTTGTCTTCATGTAGAAGGGATGATACAATATTACCAGGTACAATCATGGTGGAGGATTGTGGTTGACTATTTTATGTCGATAGGTTGGATAGTTTGACAGTTAGTTGCTTGGTTCATGGATGTGATCATGGTGCCATGGATCTTGGCATGACCTAATTATATATACAATTATATCCTTGATGCTCATTGGTTTGGATTCCTAATTTGGTTATGGTGATATATCTTCTTTGGTTGAGGATCATGGTTATCTGGTTTCTTTTGAGGAGCTCATGATGTGCACTTTGAGTTGTTTGATAGTTTGATGTGTTGGTTGATTCTCATGGTTAGAGGATGGGTTTTTCATCATACTGTCATTGATATCTTAGATACACAGTTTAGTGGGAGCTTGTGATATTGATGAGGTGGCAATGCATGATTAGCTCTTGGTTTGGTCTATATCTTCTTGGGTTGGATATCTTGGTTTCAATTGGTACTGACACTTTAGTTGTGAGTGTAGACCTAGAGGATCTTCATGTAGGATATGGATATTATGATTCCATGGGTGACTTGGTACCATGGTTGAGTGGGAGTTTTTGGCATTGATATATTTATTAAGTGTTTTTAGATGTTGGAGGATGTCTTAGATCCTATTATTGCAGAAGGATCTTTGACATTTGTATGGTCCACTTGGTTCTTCATGGTGTGCGAAGATGGATTTTCATGGTGTGTGGAGATGGTTGGATCTTGAGGAATCATGGGGTTCTTGGTTATTTTCATGGTGTGTGGAGATGGTTACATCTTGAGGAATCATGGGGTTCTTGGTAAAAATGTGGTTTAAACTTTCATTTAACATGTTATCCTTAGTGTTAGGATGATTTCATTTTTATGTCATGGTATACTCTTGATATACATTTAGAGTTTTGACATGTTATGATATGTTCATATGGAGCATGTTATCTCTTTGGTTGAGATGGTAAGTTCATGTTGTCATGTTTGTGTTCCTGAGGCCATGGTTGGAACTTTGACATTGATCTTAGTTTAGTTTCTTGGTATTGAGTACATTGATAATTTTCTAGATACTTCATGATATTTCTGTGTTGTATTTGGAGCTGGCATGATTGATTGGTTACATGTGCTCACAGATACTTAAAGATGATGGTGATGTTGATTTCTCTTGGATTAGCGAAGTATTTGTTAGGACAATTGATAGTTTCAATAGGAAGATTGTTCCTAGATGAGTCTTGGTTGGAGACTTGAATATCTTGATGAGCATTCTCATTCCCCACTCTTGGTCTACTCGAAAATTTACTACTTGACAGGTATAGCCCATTGTTTCTCTCAAGTGCATTATGTTTATGCTTGTCTTTCATGGATATGGATCTTGAGTTATGGTACATGATTTAGTTCTATAGGGCTCATTTGAGAGATGATTTAGCATTGGTTATCTCCATCTGCATATGTTGTTGTTATGTTGGTTGAGTTTGAGAGATGGTTTTATATTAGGTATATTCCTTGGATTAGGAATTGTTATTCCTTGGTTTAGGAACATTTTACGAGTTTGATCTTCTTGTGAGAGGCTTACATAAATGATTAGTTATATGGTATGACTTGGGGATTTTTATGGCTTCTTGATTTTGATTTTATAAAAGAGATATTACTTGCATAGTTTACATCTAGAGGTGTTTGTATAAGGATATGATATACATCATGATTTGCATGGTTTCTCTTTGGTCTTGGTCATCTTCCTAGATGTTCAATTTCACTTACATTAGATTTGAGATTGGTTGGAGATTGTGATCACTGGTTTGTGGTCATGTATGCCATGCGAGAGATGACATTGTTATTCCTCTATCTCTTTGGCCGTGGAGAACTTGGGAGAGTATTGGAGACTTGTTATGAGAATTGTTCTTGCATATTATTAGTTTATGTATTGTGGATATCCTTAATACTACACAAGTTATCTTCTTTGAGATATTGTGAGTGGATTGGTTATAGATTTGATATTATCTTTTGCAGTGGGACCTTCTTGGTATATATGTGGCAGGTATTGCTCTTGAGGCTTGTGATTGCAGGTTACAGATTGGATATGTTGATGATTTGAGATTCATTTGGTGTACCTTTGGAGGTATGGATAGTTGGATGGGTTTGGCACTTGATGGGGGCGTTGTTTTAGCTATGGATATTTGACAACTACAAATATATGTTATTTCCTTTGGATCAAGTTTTTTGTGCTTGACATTTCAGTTGGTATATGATTTTATGATCCTTATGTCATAGGTTGGGTGACTTTATCTTTGGATGGCTTCTATATAAGTTTGGTGGAAGTAGCATAATAGGAGGTGACATCATTCATGTTAGAGAAGATGGATACTTTGATTTTGTTGTGCATACCAGGATGGAGCACATGGTGTACTTTGATCCATGATGGTGGATGTACTAGAAGGTATTATTTCCTTGTTCATTTATGTGGCTATGGATTGACAATATGCAATATTGTATACAACAATGGGAGATTGTTGAGATTATGTGTGTTGCACATATTGTATACTATTTTTATATTTTACTATTTTATTTTATTATGTATTGTTGTACCTAAGAGCACCTAGATGGATGTGCTACATGTACAAATTCCCATGGGATATACTTGATGAGTTGTATTTTAACATTGTGATAATATTTGATCTAATTATTTAATATTAGGAAAAATAATTAAATTTCCAATATTAAATGTGGGGTCAATGGGTTAGGTAGCACATGGTTTGTGTAATACCAATTGGTGGTTTTGTGGGACTTGCTACCATTAATTAAAATTGATCTTTATTTCACTACAAAACTTTACTTCCTTTCAATCAATCTTCTAATGATACAAATTTATTATTATTATTAGATATAGGACCTAGAAGTTTTACAATAAGAACATTTTTTTTAAAACTTGGAGGGTATTCTTCTATCTATTAAATTTGGAACTCTCCTAAAAAGTGATGTTTCTATCTAGAGTAGAAACCAAGGAAAACATATGAATAAAAGGAAGACTTGTGATTAACTAAATTTCTAGAAACCAACATTTACAAAGGGGGCAATCAAAAAACTAATTCATTACAATTTGCTAAATCTAAATCCAAAGGTTAAAATAACTTGCCAAAAACCACAAAGCAACACAACTGCCTTAGTTCATTGTCATTGGACTTCATATTTGTAACGCAAAAAAAAATCCATTCAAGGAAATAAAATAAAAGCAACGAAAAGACCCTCAAAAAAAGAAGGTAACAATAAAATTGTTAAAAAAGAAAGAACAAAAACCAAGACACGGTGCTTTCTTACATGATAGGCAACAAACTGGCCTTAAATTATTCTTCATTTCTCAGGAATAAAGCATTTCTTGTAACAATATTTGTTGTCAATTCATTAGAAAAAGGTCATGATTTTAGCTCAACATCAAACTAAGCACTTCATCTACCATTTTAACAACCAATTATTTATATTATTATGTTAATTTGTCGCTATGTTCAAGGATTTGAGTGAATCTGAAAATCAGTCACCGGGGCTATTTATTACAACCACCCTTAGACATTACACACTAAAGGACAAATTAAGCTTGGAAACAATAAGTCAATTTTGATTATTTAACACTTTTAGCGTAGGAATCAAGCCTTAGTGTGTGATTTTTAAGTCGTTTGTTTATCACCTCGAAGGGAAGAATAAGATAGAATTGGCATAACTCAGTAGTAAAATTTGCTTAAGCATTGAGTTAATTTGTAGTGAATATTAAGATTTCTTGCAGCATAGAGTTCCTGATATTTATGGATTTGAATTTTGTAATTAACTATTTTCCAATGAGGAAGAGTAGTGAACGATTAAGCAAGATTGTTTTCATCCTCTTCAAGCTTTCAAATTTATTGTAAACCCTTGATATTAAAAGTTAAGTTTTTCTTTCAAAAAGGTATATATAAAATATTTCTTATGAAATTAGAAGAAGTATATTATTTGAAATGAAATATTTGAACTCAATATCTAATACTAAAATTTAAGTAGATTATATATATATATATATATATATATATATATATATATATATATATATATATATATATATATATATATATATATATATATACAATTTTTTTATCTTCCTTATTTTGTATTTGAGAAAATAATGGCTAATCTAAACATGTCCCTTGTTGGGACATTTTTCAACTTTCCCCACTTTATTGACATGGTTAAGAAGTGGACTAGAGTTTAGTGTAAACTCAAGGCAAGTGTTGTGGTCTTATCTATCTTGGGTAATCTTTTCCTATTTAGATTTACCACCACTACTACATTTGACCCCATTTTTAGACCAAAATTTTTCACCATCTAATAAATTGGGGTCAATTTGGTCGAAATGTGCAAGGCAACATATATTTTTTGTTAAATACAACCCCGTGTTGGTCAAAATTTTGACCAACACTGGCTTACACTATGTCAAAATTAAAAAAAGTGTTGTTTGCCACCCTAATTTCATTGTTACGTGACAGGAAGACAGCTTGTGCACTCAACCATTTTCTATACTGCATGTTGTGGCCAGGAGTATGCGCCAAAAGGGTTTTATAGCTTCAACACCAATAGGGTTTGATAGCGTGGGTTCTTTGGTGCTTGATTGTAGCAGAGGAGAGCTCGTGAATGCTTCAAAGTTGACATTGAAAGAGATTTTAGAAGTGAAAGCTCTTGCAACATCAGAGAGTCACAGTGAAGCTGAAGGCGGCATGAAAGGATTAAATAACACCTAGAAACGTTGAAGAGTCTCCTTCCTAGTGTTACAAAGGCAAGTTGAAGTTTTGATTTACAGATTGATATTTGATTAAAAAAAATTATCCACCTGAATGCATAAAACTAAGGGTTAACTTGCTCAATACAAGCAAGAAGAAGCATGCTCCATTATATCTTTTCCATAAAGTAGTATTTGATAAACATATAATGATTTCCCATCTAAAGGATATCTTAACATAGATGAAAGGTTATGTTTCTGCCATGGGATAAAAGATCACTCTCTTCAAGACACATTAACTTGCATCCAAAGATAAATTATTGTACAACATTAAAAATTCTATGATTGTCAACAGAGCTCTCATTCACTTGTGAGTTAGGAGAGGTTTCTTACTACCCATCAGGATAACACCCCACCTTTAGCCTCTCTCATATGACTGGTCAGAAATGAAGGATGCAGATTTGTACAAGTCCTAGTCTATGGTGATTTGGGACATTTATGGACAGTCTCTAGAAATAGAATTTAAAGAACAAATACAATGAAAATAGCACAAAAATGTAATGTGAATCAAAATAAGATTCATTTTCCTATGAAAAAACATTATTGTGTTGTAATGGTAAAAATCAAGCAGAAGATTAGTTTTTGTGACAAATCACACTCTACTATTTTGAATATGTTTGACCTCTCTATTTAGGCAAAAATGTTTGTTGAATTTTTAGCTATCCTAGTTACTGCATAACTTTCTTCTGTCATATAATTGTTGTTTGAAAGCCCCTCATATTGCTTTTAAACTCGTATCTGCACCTTACATTTGTATACTTTTGAGCACATTAAGGCCTACTTTCATGTTAACTAGTTAAATTTTGCTTAGTTTTCTTCTGATTTGTTAGATCCATACCTTGGTTGTAGCATCAAGATGGCGCCACAACTCTTCATCATGTGTCTTCAAAAGTTCTGTCATTCATACCATTGTAGAATGGATGCCTATAGTAGTATTGTCTAGTTTCTAGGAAAAATGGTCCAAAAAATTACTCAGCAACTCTACAAAACAAGAAAAAGCATCTACTTCTGCATGAACTTGCATAGCAGCCAAAATGATTGTAATTAGGATACAATGAATTACAATCGAGATCTACATATCAAGTGATTTAAAGTTTTGAATGAAAGTATGGTGCACATGCTTTGACTGAAATATGCATTATAAGCAAGCAACATTGATGTAAACTAGTTTATAGCCTTAAATTGAAAAATCAAATTTTTTGTGGTTAAAAGTTCTATAGCCTACAAAGTTAGAAAATATTCAATTGTGCATGAAATCAACAAGAGCAAAAATAGTTAGTTGTGTATAAATAATGTTGGCCTCCTGAAGTAGACATGTACATTCTCTTTTCAATAGATAAGGCAACATGTACAAATTCTTTCAATGCATTCTATTATCATCTACAAACAACCATCTAAACACTACATGTTTGTCATCAATGATTTGAGGCATCTTTGTCTTGCCAGGCAGAGGAAATGGAAAACATCTCCTACCTAAACCAGACTACTTATTTAATTCTATTATTTGAATCTGCTTCTTTCAGTTAGTACTTCTGAATGGTAATGTTTCATGCATGTTTCATCTACATTTCTGTGTTTTTATATATTGAAATTTTTTTCCCACCTGTTGACACAAAATAATGTCAAATCTAGACGAATTGTGAATGTGTCTGGGCAAGTGTTTGAGTAGTTTACATCATACAGTAAGACCAAACTGTCGATATATATTACTCTCACATAGTTGTATCCAGATGCATTCCTAATCAACAAAACAATTGAGGGAAGATTATGTCTAAAAATTTGAAGGACTCTACTTGAATACAAGCAACGAGAGTTTGTATATTTGTTTTCCCTTGTAATTTATTGATATACAATGATTTGTATTTCATATTTTTCATATCTCACAAAAATTGGATGAGCATTTTACTTCTTATATAATGTCAACTATGCACAGAAATTTATGGTAAACCAATAATTTGTAGATGAGTTCCCACTATTATGGTTGGATCATCTTCCTTAAAAAACTAACACTAATCACACAAAACTACAACATAATATCTTAGTAGGAAAGGCCACTGATGTGGGACCAGTTATGTGCTGGTGTCTTAGGGACCTGCCACTACTTGTTGTCAATGCAAGATACATGCTAAAGCAACAACTTCTCTCATTCAAATGAAATGAGACTACAAACTGACATCATTTTCTTCTTGCATATTTTGCTAGGCCATGTGTTAGAAGACATTCAACAATCATTTTCACAAACTTTCTTTTGATGGCAGATAAATGTAAAATGAAAATAACATCTAGCAGTGTATTTTTGTCAGAGCAACCATTTCACTAACATAGGTTTGATGAAAAAAAAAGGAGTGGCTTATTCTATGTGTCATCATATACAAGAGTCTGACAACTGTGTAGTGGTTGTCATTTAATTACATTTTAATATTATGGATTTTGAGATTATATGTGGTAAAGCAAGATCAATGAGTTCGTTCCCAATGGATCAAGGGTTGACTTGTTGGTCTAAATATTTGTTTAGAATAAATCCATCTTGCTTAATTACCAATTATGGAAAGCCGCACAAATGCATGATAGGTTTGTGAGCCAATATCCATGATTAGAAGGCCAATTATTCACCTGTTCTAGCATAAGCCTTATTGTAAACGAAAGGAGGAAAAAAGAAATAGAGGAAATAATAGAAATGAAGAGTCTCATGCTCAACATATATCCTCTTATAACTGAAATATAGCTTTATGAATCATGGATCACTAGTCCACAAAAGTAACAATGATAAAACACATATGCATTAGACATTCATAGACACAATTAAGAGTTAGACTTTTGAGAAAAACCATCTACAATGCAAGACACATACAGTTAGGTTCCTTTGTTGATTAATAAGGAGTCAAAAAGTGTTATATATATGAGACTCAATATCTC
Organism: Cupressus sempervirens; assembly: GCA_028749045.1. Classification (NCBI taxonomy): domain Eukaryota; kingdom Viridiplantae; phylum Streptophyta; class Pinopsida; order Cupressales; family Cupressaceae; genus Cupressus; species Cupressus sempervirens. Next base: position 576,512,988 of record CM053793.1, read on the forward strand.
ATTTACATGAAATGGATTCTCCATTACAAATGGGCACAAGGCTGCTCATTTATAATAATATCTCAACGAGCAATAAATTCTCCCAAAAAATGAGTTTAAATTTTGAATCCATGGAGGTAGGAAGTCATATTGAAGTTGGGTAGCATAGATCTCCTTTTCTGATTGTTGGAGCACCTATAGGATGGGTGCAAGGTAATTAACCTTGAACTTCAACTCTTTGTTTCACATATGCAACTAATGGGGTTGCATTTCTTGACAATGCTTAGAGCATGGCCACTGAGCTTTGAAATCTTTTCAAAAGCCGTCCATGATATTGTCAAGATTTGGATATGAAACAACTCAATTCTTTTTTTAATATGCATCTCTTGGATTATAACTAAAAAATGATACTTGGTATTTTTATTTATAAATATAACATAATAAAGAATTATGAATTTTTCTATATTATTTGGTTTTCTCACTTAGAAGTGATTTTCGGTTGGCAGTTGATGTCTTGTTTCTCTTTCCTCTTTTCTAATAGGGTGAATAGGGCTCAATAGGAACTATAGAAAGGGGGGCGTAGGGGAGTTTTGGTGCAAGCTTCTCTATAGATAGCTAGCATTGACTTTTTTTCATGCTCACCAGTTCCCACCATTGGATGGGGGTGGGAGATGAGCAAGAGATAGTTAGAGCCCCACAGCCTTCCATCCATAGGAATTCATCCAGGCATCCACTCCCTTCAGTTCCTGCTATTGGATGTGGTGCTTTAGCTATGCGCCTCACAATAGCCTAACTCTATGAATATGCCATATCTCCTTCCATACTGTGGCCATTTCATCTTTCTTCTGCACTTTCCCTCAATCCCCTATTGTGATAGACTCTATCAACTGCCCACCTTCCCCACTCTGCTCCTATTTTTTTCTGCCAATCTAGTCCTTCATATTTGCTAGGAGAAGGTGGTAAGTGGGTGGGCTCTAAGTTTGTATTAACTATTTCTCTTTGCCTGGCTTGCTAGGGATGTAATGTCCTCACCTCAAAATTAAACTATAATTATACCCTCCAATTATTAATTTATTTGAATATGCTTCGATAAATATATAAATATTATTTTATTTATAAATGGTTTGGACAAGGGATGCAACTGAGAGTAGCTGCCACAGGACAAGGAGGATTTACTTTCTAAATCACCACCTTTTTCCAATATCTGCCAAAGAATTAGAAGTACTAAATAAGCCAAAATCATATCAGCAATGACAAATAAAATCAAGAATAGGAGATAGAGAATGGAAAGAAATTGCCAAAGTAAAAGATAGTGTTTGGACTAAATAATGTAATGAAATCATCATTAACTATTTATTTCCAGAGGATATTAGGATAGATGTAAGTATTGGTGGAAGATCCTATATACTAGTGTTCGAGTGAGGGGAAGAAGACATCAATTGATAATATCATTTATATTAAATTATTATTCCTTTTTCAGCATGGACTGTGGTTCAGTAACTTGCGAACAAAACCCCTCAAGGACAAAATCCTCCTAGTTTCCATTGCTGAGTTAGTAGACAACCCCCCTAGTTCAAACAGATATAAAGACAATTTGAGGGCATTTTAGTCAAGAAAGATCACTGTAGATTTGAGATAGTTAACAGCAGATACAATGGATAAGTCATATCTTTTCTGAAATATATTTTGAATATTATATTCAAATTAAATTATGCTAGTAAACCTACAATTCCTAAAGTTGATACTATGTCTATAATTAATTGTGCTACTATAACTGCGAATCATATTTTTTGATATTTGAGGAAAAATAAGGAAAATTTAAAGGAAACATTACAGATGGTATTAGATTTGGATCTTGCTAGCTTGTGAGATTTATTCCTCATACAATTTATTGACAACCATAATATATTATCAAAGAGAACATAGATTTTTTTCTATGTTCACCCCGAGTTTCTGGGATGAGGACGACAGGGAACAACGGGATGAGTTTCTGCAATAGCAATAAAAAATCTTAATGCAAGTAATACAAGTACAAGTAAAAAATGATCTGACTACAAAACATGGCAACATAAATGAGTTTGAGTGCTTAAGACTTATTGATGCATTTCATCGGAGTCTACCCTTGATGTTTAAGACAAAAATGGTTTAAGGTTTGAAAAAATTGATACAAAGTCAGGTACAATTTGTGAAGGGTGGTTTTATAATTTATCGGTAAACAATACAGAGACAAATTTGAACAATGCTTCTGAAGGGCCAAGAAGAAATATCATTTTGTACATAATAATATCAGAAAACTTATTTTTATCTCATTAATAATGAAGGAAAATGTGTATCAACACTTATTGATTTTTGTTCATGAAAAATTTAGGTTTACCATTCGTTTGAAAGTCACAAATATTTGAGTTCTTTATGATACCCAAATATGATTAATTTCTCAAGTTATTCGAAGGATAAAAATATCTTGGATCTTGACAAGATCAGGTGAAATAAAATCTGAGTTAATTGGACTATAGTGGCTTAAGCTGCTGAGGAAGATAAGCTATAATGGAAAAGATGGAAAGGGATGATCAATCCCATAGAGGTGAGGAAGATCACCATCTAGAGGCCTAGGGATTGGTTGCTGATAGTATGGAGGTAACAGAGTGCTCTAAATAAAATCTAAGAGTATTTTTCAAAGAGGAGTTCAAGTGACCTCTGCAGCAAATAATGACCAAATAGGGTGATAACATCAGCAAAATTGTCTTTGTCAAGGGTCAAGGTCATCACCGATTAGTGGACATCATTCCAAAAATAGGAGCAGTGGACTTATGGAGGAGAAGTTGGCACGTTGTCCCTCTATTTGTATTGTGCAAAGGACAACAAAATAAAAATTTGTATGCTTAATTGCTCGAATGTCCAAGCAAGTTGGAAAAATAAGCCCAACCAAAGGAGGCATGCAAAAGACACGTCTTTCATTGTTATTTTTCCAGTACTAAGAATGTTCCATAAGCATACAATTGTTGGGATTTTTATTACTATGCATTTTGTTGGAAAAGTAATCTTTTGTGTCAATCTACGTATTGGAGGAAACAAATCATCATTATAGAACCTGAACTTTATATGTATTGCAACTTGTAGACCACTTTTCAAACCAGCATGGTGGGTGAGGTAGGGAAGACTACAAGAGTGGAATCATTTATTAGGAATTGGAAAAGATATATTCTTAGAGTATATATTGTTGTGTCAACAATTAGGACATTCAAACAAGCTATTGAGGGGACCCTAGTACTCTTAGAGGGAGACTGGTTCATCAAAAATGAGTGCTCTCAATTGGTCATTATTGTGGAAGAAGGGAATAGTGGTAAGGGACCCTTGCTAGTAGATTTTGTTGTATGCCTTGATTCCCATATGTTTGTTTCTATTAAACATGAGTAAATCAAACTATGTAATTTTTCTCTATTATTTTATGTTGATGATGTCTCCTCCTTTCCATCCCATAATTCTTAACTAATTGGTTGAATAGAATATGAGAAGGAAAATTTGGACTCTTTTTTTCATACACTAGGATGACACAAAATAGTTTATTTATTATCTTTTTTTGTGATGCCAAATCCCAAAAACTGATCACAAAGAGATGCTTCTAGAAAGTGGGCAACTATAATTTTAGGTCAATTCCCTGGTCAAAGGAGGCTACTAGTAAAGACAATATTTTGATTACTTCCCTAGATGGATTACAATTAATAATCTGCCACCCTTCCTGTGGAACTTTATCCTGCAATCCCTCACGCCTCTTCCAAATTTTTTGAAGCTTGATAGATCTAAAATGATGATTCCTAACACTGATGCCTAGGTCTTGATAGCTCTAAATGCTAATTCACCTATGCCACAAAATATCTAAATTGACCTTGATGAGTCCATAATTTGATGCCCTATCAATTCCCTAGGAGGCCCTCATGCATATTTTTTGTGCATGAGGGAGGATCACCAATGCTGAAATTGACCTATTATTAAAAATGATTTTGGCCGTTCCCCTTGTGTGAATCCTAAAGAGCCAATTATTTTTAACCCTTTTGTTAAGCCTAGAATTTTTGTGGATAGGATCAAGAATCATGTTCATATACTCGCACCCCCAAGGACTCATCCAAAATCTAATCAAAACATCAAAAAACCTCTGGACTAGTTCAAAGGTGCTTTTGATAAAATGACACCTCCTCTTAAGATTGGAGACCTCACCCCAAGATATTTGATTCCTTACCTAACATTCAAAGTATTGGTTTTTGTCTCCCTAGAAATAAGGAAAACCTAGGCATGGAACGATAAATGCCCAACAAATTGTGATAGAGAAAATAAAAAACAAAGAGGAGGCCATTAAAATAAAACCCTACATGAAGAGAAAGCACTCTATTTTGGACTCTAGGCGAGACACCCCTATTAACTCTAACCTTGATTCTACCTCTCTCTCACCCTCCTTAATAGAGAAGGTGGAGATGGTGCTACCCTATGATATAGAGAAAGTGGAGAGAGGGAAGAATTTTAGTCTAGATCAGCCTAATGGGCTAAAATTTATCTATGATACTTAACAAGATAACAAAATCTCAAGCTTTGAAGTCACTTTTATTCTAGCTCCTCCACCCTTGCCTCTTTGCCTAACATTTTAGAATATCTACCTAAGAGGGGCCCCACACTAACTCCCCCTTTTGTAATGAAGATGATTGAGGAAGAGGAAATGATTGTAGTAAATGAGGAGAGAGGTGTCTATGGATAGAGGGACAATGTCTCTAATATGCAGATGGAAGGATATGGGGTGAGGTAGAAGGTTTTGTTTTTTCTGCATAGAGTAGTCCTCATAAGAGGAGATCTAGGGGATCTGGCAAGCCTAAGGATTACATTGAAAATGAAGATCCAGTTATTAAAAAAAAGAGGGGCAGTCCCCCTAGTGGGAACCCCCCAAAACAAAGATCGAACCTTGTGAGGTTTACCTACCTAACTTCTTGAAGATCAGTCAAGCTTTGTTGGATGTTAGATAAAGGGTTAATCAATGAGCTACATGAAATTCATTTCATGGAATGTAAGTGGTATTGACTCCCATGAAAATAATTATATAGTAAATCAGAGTAAAGCTTGCTTTCAGAATATTCTAGTTTTTTGAATTTTGGTTTTGCATTTCTGATGCAAACGAGATGCATTGGATTGTAAGTAGTCTAGAAACATTATAAAGCATCAAAGTTCTGATATTTTTATGTGTTTTGTGAAAATTACTTTTAGTAATGTAGTTTTGGTATGTTGGGGCTTGTTTATCTTATTCTTTATAGAAGTATAAATTTATGTACAACTGTATGAATCAAAAGAAATTGCCCATCACTATGGTAATCTAATATTGAATATTATATGAGGTTTGAAATAAGATTCATTGATGATGTCAGCGTATTTTCTGAAGAAAAGTGCAAAAAAAAATGGTTGGAGTCGGCAGTGGTTTGGTTTGAATGAGAAATCTGGAAAGGTTTGCTGCATTTGATGTGTACAATAGAATTGTAATTTGTTCAATTGAAGTTATACATCTTAATGAATTGGGTTTGATGTTCTCGTAGCTTGGTTACACCAGAAAACTAGAAGAAAGGCATTTTAGAGGAGTCATTAATTTGGAGGTATAAGTTGCTAATGAATCTTTTATTGTTACTTTGTTTGATAGTCAAAAATTTTGTTTCAAATTTCTCCATTTCTAAATGTACTACCAATTTGGAGTCCAAAATATCCTATGCATTCAACTATTTTTTATACTGGGAATTGAAAGAGTAGAATAAGTGATATGAAATGTGTTTAAAAAGCTCCCAATCTACTTTTGAAAGTCAAAATATGTTTTAACTGCTTTCTGTGTGTTATAATTGATGTACTGATTTGCATTATTCTTCGTTTACCAAATTAGTTTTGATTTCATTCTAGTGGTGGTTGGTAATTTCCATCATTGAAAGCATAGTCAAATTATGGCTAATCACTAGTTACAATTACCTGTAAATAAGTTTTAATGGTTATGCCAAAATGAAGGGAAGAACTGGATTTGGAAATCTTGATTCGAAGTACTTTGAGAAGATCATGGAAGTGTATATTTTTAGTCGAGATCTATTGGTCATAGGTGCACTCTGATTATATTGTGCATGATTAATAAGTACAACTATACTACACTGTTCCTATATGTAATTGATTTTTGCATGCTGTACATTAAAATAGTTCATGACTATTGATTTGAATGCAAATTTGAGAGTGCCAGTCACTTCTAGGAAACTTTACAATGTAGATCTTTACTAACATTTAAGTATACTATAAGTTGATCTCTTGTGATTGTAAAGGCTTTTGGTCTTTTTCAAAAGTTCCCCGAAGGATACAAAAATTATTTTGTAATTGGAACCTGAACATGATAGTGGATTTACTATGATTAATACAAGGTCATTTGAGCTAGTTGGAGATGAGCCCTATGTTCTTCCAAGCCAATGCGAGCAAGTGTTTTATTTTGGTGTTCCACAAAAACTAGGTTGGTCATTTGTTGTTAGACATGACCCAAGAGGAAGGCCGATAAAGTATAATGTGATCGAAGAAGAAGAAATTGAAGAAGCAGAAGAGGAAGTGAATGATTATCAGGAACAACAGTTACCCAGTGATGAAGATGAAGAAGATGGTGATGATTTTGGTCATGCTGATCATAATGGTGATAATGATGATGATGATGATGATGATGATCATGATCATGGCAATGATGGTCATGATGATGATGGTGATGAAGATGATGATGATGGCGATGAAGATGGTGGTGGTGATGACGACGATCAAAGTGACAAGTATGATGATGGTGATGATGATGATGATGATGATGACATGGATGAAGATCATGATGATCAATGAAATGTACAGGTAGGATCAATGTCAACTATGATGGGGTCTTGTACGAACAAACTTTTCTTTCTAAACCATATTTGCACATATAAACATTAAGTAGAACATGTCAAATATTTTTTTAGATATACACATTAGTTACACTAAATTTTTAACTTAAGATAAATGATTTACATATACAATCTACTTTATTATTAATATTTTTTTTGGTAAGTCTATTACTTTAATTTCACTGCTGATTTCTAAGACTTACTAATTTTTTCCATAGGGCGATATGGATGCACCATCTCAGACACCTTCAGTAGAGGTAAACATTAATTATTGTAAATTTTAATGTTAATATAGAAACAAATGTAATATTATTATGTTCTTTTATTTATGGCTTTGGAGTTATTTTGATGAAATTTTACTGATATTTGATGTCACAAATGATAGGAAAAAGCTAGAATGACCGCTGATCAAATGCGATCTAAAATACAAGCTTCATATCTACATAACATCGCCCTTAGTATTGACCCTGTGTTCATCATCTAGAAAATCAAGCAAAGATACACTGATGAACTTGTTAACATTATCATCAAGGGTGACAAAAGTGAGGAGAAAGAGGCACTAAGAACATAATTGGGCCGTAGAATCCAATCTTTGCAGGTAAGCAATAATTCGACTAAAGAAATAATAGAAGTTCAATAGATATGAATATTTTATACTATCTTATGGATCATGATCTCTAATTTTATGTGTACTTGTATAGCAATAGATATGAATATTTTATACTATCTTATGGATCATGATCTCTAATTTTATGTGTACTTGTATAGACATAGTGCCATTTGTGACATCACATGGTGAACGTGGTGATGGTCGTTGCACACAACCTTCATGTAAGTAGCACTTTGTTTGTTTTCATCAACATTATAACACTTACTTTTTTTTTGTGGACATTTCTAGCTAGTATCCCATTTGATCTTTATCCATTGCAAATGTCTTTGCTAACAATATTGTATTCTTCAACTCATGATGAAGTGTAGACTCCTCCTTCGGTTGCCAGTCCACTATTTCCTAGTGCATTGTCGACAACAAGGGCCATGCAAACATCCTCATCTATTCTCACTAGAACTGGTAAAACCTTGTTTTTCTATATTTTGTAATGTATTTGTACAAGTTGATGAACAATGAAGTAGCATATCAGTGCTTAAATGATGTCTACAGAAGCTTGCATACACACAAACACATGCATACACACACCACGCATACATACATACATACATATATATACATCCACACATAGAGAGACATTTTAGTTTTGTCCTGTATACATTTTCCTCATGACTTCTCATTTGCACTTTCGACATTTTTGGGCTCATGACCCTTGACTGTTTCTCCCTGTAATATGTTGGTACTATCTGTTCCTATCTCTAGCTATTAGTTTCACATGCAACATTTAATCTCTACATGACTTCTCATTTTATAATTAGCTGCTAACTTTGTGTTGAAATTATCAGTAAGAATAAAGCCTTGTTATTACTGTGAATTCAATTTGAGTTATAATGAGGTTACTAAAGCTCTTGAACTTTGAATGCCATCAATGGCGAGCAAGCTTCCGCATAGATAATGTACTCTTTTTCTCTTTTCAATTCCTACATGGAGTTCCCTCAAAGCCACTGCCATGCCAGCCTAGGATGTGAAACAAGTATTGTTGAGCAACTTTATAATCATAGGTAACAAAGATAAGTGGTAGACGATGGTTAGACATAGAAACCTGTTAAGTAAATTCAAAATATAAGGTCTAGAAATATGAGTGCACTCATATTTCTAAATTTTAAAAAATGTAGTTCTAAATTTTGTGGACTGGTGAAAGTTGTTAGGTGGGGGACAAAGAATCTTGCCACGTGGTGAAATTGCAAGGCTATTTCTTTAATAATAATAGCTTTTGAAATCAATTGCACCCACAAACAAAAATGATGATCCTTTTTAGGTTAGTGGAGGAAACAATGAAAATGAAACTCCAAGGAGGTTTCCCTTATGAAGACTTTTTTTGTGGGGGCCTTCTATACTACGTAGGCAAGATTTTGTCACCGGCTATCCAGCCATGAAAAAAAGTGCCCAAGATTTTAGCATGGGAATGGTTCAATTTTGTTATTCAAAAATTAGTTTTTTTATACGATAAAAGATGTAGATAGTTGAATTTTGATATTGAGATTTGAATTGTTCTAGAATTTATTTCTTATTTAGTAATTGATGAGTAAAAGGGGCTTCATTGAGGTGTATTGGGATGAGTTCATAGGAAGGTTTGATTTTTCATTCGTGTGAAGACCCTGCTTAGATGCAATGATTGCTATATGTTCCATTCATGAGAGATGAATTCTTGTGAACTAACTACTCATAAAATCCTTATAAACTATTGCAAAATCTAATTGTTAAAAATATCTCATTTGATCACTATTTGAGAAATTTCTACTCTATTTAAAGATTTATTAAAAGATTAAATAAAAATCATTTTGCATATATTTCTACTCAACCTACTATTTAAGACTTTTTTATATATGCATTTATGAAAATAAAATTGTGCTACTTTTTGAATTAATGTTTTAGATTCACATGGAAAAAAAATTCTAAATTTTGAATCCAAAAGTAAACTGAAACATCATTTAAAATATATATTTTAATTTTGTCTTTTATGTTTCTCTAGGATGTATGTGCATAGATACTTTTATATTCTTTAACTTTCACTGTGATAACAAACCATGGACCATTGAAAGCTATCCTAAACATAGATGATAAAAAATCACACATTATCTTATCATCAACATAAACAACAATATATCATGAGTTCTAAAAATATGGTATCTTTAATAGACTATTTTTGTATTTAGTTTTTTGAAAAACTCATGTATTGTTGGTCAATTGATTGAGTAGACTTTGCTGAAGTTGCTACCTACTTTTTACAAATTTATTATTATTAATTTAACATTTCTACTATAGATAAGTTCACTAAAGAATAAAACCCCTATCACACCATGCATCACCCATCATACCACTGGAAACCACCTTAACATTATTTGACAAACAAATAAACTATTTGGCATATAGTAATTTTGTCATTTATGTTTTTATAAGATGTATGTGAATATAGCTTTCTCTCTTCAATTCCCGCATGGAGTTCCCTCAAAGACACTGCCATGCCAACCTAGGATATGAAACACGTATTTTTGAGCAACTTTATAATCATAGATAACAAAGATAAGTGGTAGACGATGGTTAGACATAGAAACTTGTTAAGTAAATTCAAAATAAAAGGTCTAGAAATTTGGTTCAAGTGTTTCCTACATTCCCTTTCATCCAAACTGCAAGTGCTTGGGGCTCCTATCCTAGCCTCGGTCTACTTTACCTCGGCTTTGATACCAGGGTAAAAATTTTTGTGTACTAGCCAGGAGTTGAACTAAGGACCACCAAGTTGATGCTGGGATGATCTACCACTGAGCTACAAGCCCTTTTGGTGACCAATCCATCTATGGTCACTAGAGACTAAAGCTTCTAAATCTTCCACATTTTATTCAGATTTCATTTTTAGGACGTACGTGTGAATGTAATGATCTCAACTAATAGATCTAGAATCTAGTATTTAAAGAAGAGAATCCTTTAGGAATAAAAAAATACTAGAATTTTGATCACTTCATTGCATTTCCATCCCAAGGGATTATACAAAACAATTGCCTGAATACATAACAATGAAGAAACTTACAATTCAGTTAGTCAATGTAATATGATTAGAATGAAAAGCCACTATAGATGAATTAAAACTATGTTAAATCAAAATATAAATGAAAACTACACCAGACTCCTCTTCAAATTTGGGGCAGCAGCTGATATTCATAAGAGGGCACTGTGAAAGCAAGACATAAAAGTTATAGATTCCTAGTTTTAGAAGCATCGTGTTACTGCCAGAGAAGCAGAAAAGCTATTCAAATAAGCATGTTATTTGTGTATGATTATGAGAATTCAAACTAAAAGTATGAAATTCTATGTTCACTTCTTACTTTGAAATAACAACTTGATGCAGAGTCTGCAACAACTACTTTCCACTAGACTTCTAATGGCTTTCACAATCCAACATAGGATACTAGGACTTAGCACAAGTCCCTTTACCCACACCGGGTATACACAACTACTAAGCCCAAATGGAAAATCCACTTCAAAAACTTCACCCACTGACACAAGCAATGGCGACAACAAATAGGACATGCAGTCAAACCACAATCCACTGTTAGTTTGGAATCCACCAAACCCACAACACACCTTTTCACTTCTAGGCCTACAATCCTTGTAGCCTTTCCAATCTGATTTCTTGTATTTTTACCAACTATCCCTCAATGGCATAGGGAATTTTCCACCACTCCAAGCACCTCTTTAGGAACTTACTAAGGATCCAAAATTTTCTTAGGCAAATCTTGCTCCAGCACCCCCAAACTGCTTCTTGGTACCTAGGCCTAGTTGATCAAGTTAGGCTAGGGCTTCAAGGAAGAATGGACAAGGTGGGTTCCCAAGACCCCAATTACTTATGGCAATCCTTAACACATCAATTTGCAACTAGATTCAGCACTTGCACTAGTCAACAATGCTTCCCAATATAATTTTCACCATTCTACTTGCAAAAACCAGTCAAGCACATGGTCTTGCTTGACCTAGGGCCAGCTAGGAAAAATACTTGCCCTTCTCACCACACCTCCAACTCCTAGAATCATGTTCCTAGGTCCCTTAACTTACATATCCCTCAGTTTTAGAGGTTGCCACCGATGGATTTGCAAGTTAGGGCTGCATTTGTACAAGGCCATAGAAAATAGGGCTGTTTAGACCCCTTGTTACTAAAATGCTGATAACTTGCAAACCCAAACTCCAATTTATGTCAAATCAAAGCCAAAAAACTTATGAACACACCCCTACAACTAATCTACATACTTAGTAGTCATAATAGTACTGTACAGAACCATACAACCCACTGTAATAGCAAAATTACCAGTAAATCAGAGGTTTTTCATTCATTTTCTCCAAGCATCGACTACAACCTAATCTCCCTCACCTTCTGAGATCACACATGATATATATAGAGGCCTATAGGACCATTGGAACAACCAAGTAGCCATTCCCCAACTTAAAACAAACAATAACAACTTTTAAACAATACCGAGCAACATTTTTAAAAGTTGTTAGCAACTTTTTTATGCAACTTTTTGTATTTTTGCAAATCTGACTACCTAATGAACTCTAACTACTTTGCCATTGCTTCTTCCAAAGAATAGGTGTTAGGTTGTCTCTTATTTCTATCCACTAGAAACTCTAACTACTTTTCTACCTGCAAAGATTACTTTACAAATATATTCACAAAATGAAGGTACATTGTCTAGAATGAATGATTATCCAAAAATGTGATCTTATTAATAAGATAAATGGAAAGCTAATTCTGAGTTAAATCCTTAATGGAATGCGAGGAAAAAACATTTTTTCTAGTCAATTTCTTCAATTTGATTATATCCATAAGTATGCTTTAATTCATTTGGTGTTTTCTTTAATTTTCACGATGTTTCAGTTGATAGACCAATAGAGAGCAGTACTACTGAAGCTGATCCATTTTCTTGAGTAGTTCGCATGATTAGTACTAGTTCATATGAAGGGACATTATTGCTAAATAAGAAAATTGTGTTTCTGTTAAAAGAACGAAAGCTTCCAGGTGCTTTAAAATTATTTTTATTTAAAGTGTAAATTTAATTTATTTTTATATTACTCATTTTGGACTGATAAATCCTTTATGTTTTTGTAGGTAATAATGTTTTCTTTGAACATATTTTTCATATGACATTGAGACTATTCGGACCCACCATGCGTTAAAGGTATGTAGTTTCATATCATTGCTACATAATTTTTCTTTCCTTTCATTTATTGTAATATATTAAAGTTATTGATCTAACAATCTATTTGTTTTTAAAAAGGTGGAATTTACAAGCTGTGGAATTAAAAAATCAGCTCATTGCATCTTTTGACGAGAAATTTGGAAAAAATATTTTTGACAATGGCCTACTTCTCAAAAGAGCAGCAAAGCATATAAAGATTGTGAGGGATCAATATAGAAGGGCTCTTAAGGATAACCCAAAGTACGATCGTCCTCCTATGATTCCACCAATGGAGTGGAATGAAATAATAGAAGATGCAAAGGAGAAAAGGCTATGTGAAGATAGAGATAATGAAGCAACACAAGGCAAAAAGAGGTATGTCATGATAGTATTAAGTACATTGTAATCATGCACTAATTATTCATATTTGTAAATATATAATCGAAGATGTTTGAAATTGTTCATAGATTGCAAGACACATCCGTGGCTACAAAAGCAAGACTAGAAAAGTTTGGCCAACACAAACTTGGCTCTGGTGGCTATATGAATTTCCAGTCTCGACTTGTAAGTAGAAGCAACGAAATTTCATAATTTTTTTTAATATAATGTTGCAAAAAATTTTGTTTAGTGAAACCATACATACAAAATTTATGATGTTAAGCAAAAAATATAGGGCACAGAATTCAATGTGGAGGTCACAGATGAAGATAGAAAACTTGCCTTGAAGGAAGGCTATAAAGTCGTGGCTACACGCCTACGTGAAGAATCTGTAAGCCTTGCCCAAGAATCTAGTGCACCAAATTATATCTCACAGGTAAATTGGTCAGATGAAAAGTAAATGAAATTGAATAGTTGAGATGATTCTTTTTTGGTATTAGTTTTGAATGTAAATTGACTACATAACAATGTGCATAACATTTTATCGCAGCCTTCATATCCTACCACAAAACCTGCTCGTGACGAAGGCCATAATGTGCATTATAATGGTGGAGGTATTAATTTTCTATTGGAAATTAATTATGCAATTATGAATACAATTTAACATCTTCAATTGTAATTTGACGTGTATCCTTTTTTTGAATATTTTAGAGCATGTTGAACATCATGCCGGAGGAGTGGAGCATGTTCCAAGTGTTCAACATGTTGACATGGTGGCAAATCAAAATGTTAATGTACATGATGTGGCATTTTCAAGTAAGAAAAATGCATGTTATGTTGTACTAGTACTTGATTATAGACTTGTAACAGTTAAAAAAAGAAAAAGAGTATGCCAATTTATCCCATTCACTTGTTCTTGCAACAGAGCCCCCTTTAGTGCAGCAGCCTCTTGCTCCTCCAAAGAGAAGGAGCCATTGTAATTTGACATTACACATGCTAGAAGAGGAGGAGAATGATGCAGATATGGATGCTCCTATGAGTGCTTTTCTTAAGAGAGCTCAGAAAAACAAAAAGAAGAAATGACGTTTTAAAAATCTTCTTTGATAAACCTTGTTGGATAATGAAAGAACTTTGTTTTAAGTAATTATGTATGAATGATGCGTATTAATACTGATTTTTATTTTATGTTAATGAATATTGTTATGTCTTAATGAAGTCTTGATTAGTATTGTGTATTAATGTTAATTTTATCATATTAATGAATGTTATGTGATTGTATTGATTGAATGTTATAGTTCATAAATGGATGAATGAATGAATGAAGTATGTAATTAGATGATAATGGGTATTTTAGATTGATGTTAGGGGGAGGGGGGTGAGGCCAGATGAGCTTCCACCTTCACGTGGTTGGCCTTGTTAAGTAGAGAATATTATAGTATTCTTGAAACCAAGTGAAGCTCAAACTAATATAAAATGGACACTTTGCACATGGTAGGTCTAAAATGATCCATGACTACTGCTTCCCATAACATGAATTTGTGAAATACATTCTGATATCACCAATTTCAACACTCTATTCAAAGCATAGGAGTGGCCTATAGTCTTACCATGAATTTTGAGTAATGCCTCAGTCCCAATCCTTATTGAGAATCTTGTCTTCTAGCATATTGTTGACAAAACCTAGTGCAACTTTTGACTCACAAGAAAAGTTGACCTTTAGTCTCATGTTGGAGACATGACCACATGCTTTTTCCTCCTTTACCTTTCTTGAACTATACACTTGCTCACCATCCCTCAGAAATGGGTTTAACATCAATGTTCTTGCCAATCCTCCTTAATTGATGTTTCAAACATGCCTCATGTGAAGTGTCCTCCAACTTGGTTATTTTTATGCAAAGCAACACGATTTGACATCTCCTTTTCAGTCTCAACCGATCTATTTTCTTTTTGTAGTCATTTCAACTGCCCTTGAAAGCATGAATAGAAGAAATAAAATCAATAAATTGTGGAATGCAAGCAAGTTTATGTACAATGCAACAGCATGGGGAATCATAGCTATTGGGTTAGTTCTCAAATTATCTCTTAGAAATTAGTCAAATATCAATATACATTTTTTTATCGATTCCGTTAAAAGAAGTTTGAGGTTCTTGGCTAATAGACATATTGTACACATAATAGTTGACATGGAGGATGAAGCCTTTGACCTTCAAACCTTAAAGCTTAATGTGTAACATTGTTGTCCCCAAGTCTTATAGTTTAATGTTTTTAGCATTGATCTCCAATAGGGTGTGTGCATTCAAAATTGGGAGTTCATTCCTTTAGGCTATTTATGTTTGGATTTACCTTATTTGTTGTTGTCAACCAAGTCATAGAATATATTGAATTTTATGATATTTAATATAATATTATTACTTATTAAACTTCACCTGAATTGTATGATCCACAAGGTCTAATTCAAATTCAAAACTTATGATTTAAGTTGCCAATTCATTCCTATTCCTTATATTTTATTGTTAACATCTTCTTGCATGATTTATTCTACTCCATTACTGCCTATTGTAACTTCAAGTATACATTCACATTGATATAATTCCATCATTTCTTTTGGCATGTATAATTGCAGTACATGCTGTCTAGCCTTAAAGTTAGAGCTGTAGCCACTAGAAATGAAAAATGGGGTCGTCCACCAAGCAATGCAGGACTCTATAAAAATAAGGAGACTAGGTTGATGTTATATCTAAGTTCCAAAAAAATAAGGAGATGGAAGAGACAGTTTTGTCTCTAATAAGGATAACATATGGTACAAAAAAAATTGGTGTGGGAGTTTCTACTGAGAACTCCGAAATCTAAAACCAACTAAAGAAGACGGGCAAGAGTAGTAAAACTAAAGGAGTGGATTCAAGCGGCTCAAAAATAGCTCTCCAATAAAAAAGGCATTGATGGACCTTCAAAAGAATTATGATGTCATCTCCATCCCAAAGAATTGTAAATGTTTTATACTTTTTGCTCTTAGGTTTTTGTCATTAGACCTACGAGTTCTATTAGTTAATTGTTATATGGACTTTTTAAGCTTACATATGATTATCTTTGAATTTTTTCAAATATCGAACTTGATATTTGATAAGACTACAAGCTAAATAAGTATTATTCTTATTATATGGACTTTTAAAGCTTACATATGATTATCTTTGAATTTTTTCAAATGTCAAACTTGATATTTGATAAGACTACAAGCTAAATAAGTATTATTCTTATTATAGAAGTTTATTGTGTTCATTAGTTAGGTGTGTCATGGATTATTGAAAACTTTTGCTATTCTCATATTGATTGTTTCTCATGTTCTTTTGTCTAGTAAAATCAAAACCCTTTCCCTACTATTGTAATCAAAAAATATTCTTGACAAAAACATTGGTATCCCAATCTCAAGTCTATTCCTCCTAACTAAACAAGTTAGATTCTTATAAGCATTTCATTGCCTTGACCAGACACGAGAATCAGAAAAGGACACACCCATTCTAACATAAACTAGAAATGTATCTACCTTATCTGAAAATGAAATGTCCACACATCCACTACAACCAAACAATTCTTCCATCATCCAAAGTATCCATGAAAGATACCCACTTCTTCAAAAGTGAAGGTGGAGACTGGAATTCAGCTTATGGACACTTTTTCCTCAAATGGTATTCTGACATGCTTCTCCACCATGCTGAGATCATTCTGGCAGCTGTTGTACCCATTTTTAGCAGCACTAATGCAAAACTAGCTGCTAAAGTCTCTGGCATCCATTGGCATTATTTAACAAAATCACATGCACCGAAGCTAACTGCAGGGTATTACTAAATAGTTGGTTGTAATGGACCAATGTTGTCCAAGTTTTAATAATGTTCTTACTAAGGTTTCTAGGATTCTAAGATAGGTTGAGGATGAGTCTAGTAGGGATATTAAAAAACTAGGTGAAAGACTTTAATAATGAGAAAAGGGCTTTAATGTTTAATAAGCCGATTTATGTTTAAGTTCAAATTTTCAAACATATAATAGTCATTTAGATTTTGGAGGGAAGTATTAATTTTAGAATTGAACCTCTCAACCCAATGATAGTTGGTTGAATTGGTCATATTGTGAAGTCTTAGTCAAATCTTGCTTATTTACTCAATGGAAATACTGTCCGTGTCAATCACTATTTAACCTGAACAGATTTATATCTTGAATAATTTGCTTCTTGATTTGATTGTGTTTGATTTTTTTGCATCAATGTTTCAAATCACACTCAACATTTCTGATCTCATTACATAATCCATCAGCAGGATGAAGAGAGCAAACATACTATATTTATATGCTCAACTTCTTCTAGCACAGGGCCATGCACTTTCTCACAATCTGATCATATGGAACTTGATGCTCCTCTGATAACTTGATATTAAGAATTTAACATTCTCACTAAACTTGCTACAGGCTTTATTCTCAGTTTCTAGGGGGGCTAAATCCTAATCAGTTTGGAGCCAATTGACAGAACTTGAAGATAGATAAAGAATTAGGATAAATGTAAGTATTAGGGTGAGTCACCGTCACTGGACAATGCAGGGGTCCTGATAGTTTGCCAAGCATTGGGAGTGTAGATCTAACCAATAGGGAAACAACATAACTTGATTGCCATCTTTGTATACATCTTTTTCATACATCTGTACATTTACCTTAACAAATCTGAGGTGTGGTCACTTGCAATTCGACCCTTGGCCTCCATGTTCTCCCAGAAGTGAGTACATAGTAGAAATCTCCAGTTGTTGGGCTTCATCAACATTTAAGAAACCATAAGGGTTCAAAAAATCAGCAAAACCTGGGAGTTATATATAGAAACTTGCATTATGGAGGTAATAGATGCTTATGCAAAGAGTTACATTCTATCTTGGAGGCAATTCTCTTGAGTTGGACTGTAAGAGTTCTTACCATGGTATTTTGGGACCTTGTTTCACTTTCTTGTAATGTCTTAGTGGCTTTTGGGTTTCCTTGAGTATATATATTGAAGGCTCGAGTTGAAGGTGTCATTATTATTTTCTGTAGGGTTCCATTGTTGATCATCTTTCATTTTGCCAGTTGTCTCTACCACTTCATCAAGTTTATTCTTCAGAACCTCTAAGGCTTCTTCCAAGAGTCTCTCCCTCTGTTCTATCACTTCTTTTTCCAATTTAGCATTGGTCACCATGATGGTTTCTCCTACTGATTCACCTTCAAACTCAAACATACACAATGCCTAATCCCAAACCTTTAATTGGCTATCATACCAATTTGATGAAATTGAATCCAATCTTTCGAGTTAGGCCACTATGTCCAAACTGACCAATTGCTTCTATTGAGCCTATATGGTTGCTTCTTGACCTATTCCCAAGATGATATCTCCCAACTATCCCCTTCCTCAGGATCTATTCACACTAATTGTCTGTATCAACTTCTATCACCCAAATCTTGAAATGAAGGCATTTCCCCTCTACTAGACAAAACTTGGCACAAACCCCAATGCAACATCTAGGACTACTTTATGGTCCTCAACATGATATTTCCAAACTCCTCTAAGCATCCTAAGTCACCACTCACAAGCCCACTTCATGAAACTCTATTTCTTGCTTATGTGACCTAGTAGGTTTAGAGCCCCAATTAGGCTTCCTGTTGAGGTTTTAGGGCTTTCTTTCTAAAAAATTCCAAAAAACCTATCAAACAACCAATGGATTTTGATACCCTTTTCTCCATTCTCAAAAATTCAAAAAGCTACAGTACCCCAATCTGTTAGTACAACACTTTACTATAATCAAGTCTAAAAATGAGGTTTCAAGAGTGTGCATCAACATTAGTGAAGGGTTTGGTTTTTCACCCCTCAAAAATCCTCCTCAAAAATTCTCTTCTCACACATAGCTTCACCAAAAATTTCTCCTCCTAGTAGGGTGGTAACCTAAACCCCTTCAATTCAACATGATCTCAAATCATGCACTTCTTCAGTCTGTTGGTCCCTAGCCAGTTACACTTCATCTGCCTAGGGCCTGAACGAAACCTCCTCATACCTGCACTTAAAAATTTGAACAAAACATAAATACAAATCCCTAAGTGTCTATTAGCCATTTTTTCAATTTATTTACATGGTCTACCATGTGGAACAAGAACTATATGCAAGTTCTACGCCCAGCCCTGTCCAAAACAATTGGCTGGCAAAAATAAGAAGATTTTCTAAAACAAAGCAAAACTTCACTCCAACACCTCAAATTGCAAAATTTGATTCAAATTTTATTTTTTTAACTAATCACAAGGTGCATTTGGCTCTGTCAATTCATGATTAAGGAAGGAAAGCCATGTTTGCTTGAAATCTGTTATCAGAGTCACAAAAATTGCTCCTAAACATGTCACAGTCTGTGCAACTGACTCCTCCCAACCTATCCTCAAGATTGACAAGGTAGTTTCTCCCCTTTCACATGTGTTTAGGTCATTTTTAATTCTTTCCTAACACTTAGGTTATACGTTTTGCGACTTGCCATTAGACACAAAGTTGTCATGACAACTTTTTTAGTTTTTGCCCTATGTTGGTTTTAAGACCTAAAACACCCCTGACACCTTGAGGAAAGTTATATTATTGTTAAATAAGACTATTTCACTCACTTCCATAACTTTTTTCCACCTTTGACCAACCTTTGACCAAGTTGGCCTACGTAGGCAACTTTAGCTTAAATGCTCAAAAACACTCTAAATGACCTTGCTATCTTTACTAACCTATGAAACCACTAAAGACTACTAACCCAACACACATGGGGTTGTATTCTAGACCTTAAGTCCTAGTGGTTGGCTAACACCACCTTTCAAGCTAAAATTGGGCAAACTAACTAGGTGCTCCTGCACCAGTTTGCATTCTTGAAGCCAAGTTAGGCATATGTTTTATTCATGGGTGCTATCATTTTTGGGCTATAGGTTTAGTTTGAAGAGATTGTTAACATGTAGAAATGCTTATATCTCCTAGCTACAAAGAAATTCTTTTTCTTGGGAGGTCATTGGTCCTACTGTTACTCTAGGTAAGTACACTTAATGGTTAAAACTTAATTTTGATGGTAAGTGTCTGGATGTAGTTGAGAAAAATGTCTAAAGTGTACTTGTAGTTCTTTTTATAATAATTGTATCGAAGATTCAAAAGCTCAGTCTTTCCAAAAAAATTTAGAGTTATTTATCTGCAGGATTTTGTAGAAACCTGATTGAAAGGAAAAGTTTTGTGTCATGAGTATTTTGTAAAGAAAATTCACCTTATTTTTAGGATTTTTTTTTCTTTTGTTTTGGTGTTAGATTACCTTTGTATTTTCTAATTATCATATGGACTCAATTTGCTATGTTGTTTGCTTCCTAGGTTAGCTTTATATTTTTTGAGTTTAGATGCTTTTGGTTGTATTCTATCAACATAATGTTCATTGTAGATATTATTATATATTCTTTCTTTCATCATTTTTAGTGAAGCATGGATGCCAAGCCATGTCTATTCCTTTGTCAGTGTGGATTGGCTTCAACATTTCTAAATGTGTTATCATGCACTCGTTTCGAACACAAGAAATATTTGTCCTTAATGTCTGGTAGTTGCAGCACATTGGCTTTTGTCACCTTTTTCATGCATCAAGTGAAGATTAATCTACTAAGTGAGTCTAGAATATGGCAGCAGAGGGTAAGCCATTTGTGAAATACCATTGGCTTTCAACTAGTTTTTTGACATTAGTGCCGGTGAAAAGTAAAAAAACACAAAATTTTAGTGCAAAGTAATTCCTATACATTGGATAATTAATGCCTCTCACTTTTGGGTCATATAGGTGATGTGCTTTCTACAAGGCACATTGTGTCAAGTTCAAGAACCTTCATCTGCTCAATATCTACATCTATAATAGAAACTTTCTCAAGGAGTTTGGGATTGTATTTTGATGCTCAAGAGAACAACTACTCTTATAACTCTAATGGTCATCTATTCAATATCATTGTCAATGATAGCTGGAAGGTCAATTCATTGCTATCTAGGCCAGAAAAAGTTGATTCCATGGAGTTGTTTGGGGTTCACTTTACAGGAGGTGATAGATCGTATCTGATTTCAGGTTCAGATGATCATACAGCCAAGGTGCTCTTTACAAATTCCTTCCTGGTTGACATTTTTTACTTTTTGTATGTATCTTTTTTAATAATAGTCCATTGCTCATTTTATTTGGTGTACTTGTATCAGGTGTGGGATTACCAAACAAAAAGTTGTATCCAGACTCTTGACAACCATACCCATAATGTATCAATAGTTTTATTTCATCCTGAACTTCCTATCATTATCACTGGTTTTGAAGATGGTACTGTACGCATTTGGCATTCAACAACCTACAGGCAAGTTTATTGAATTATTTTTTTCACTAGATTTTTTAAAGCACAATGTAATTTTGCACATCATTTTATTTTATAGTCATCGAATCATTTGTAATAATAAGGGCCAATACAAATTTATTAGATGATTATTATATACCAATTTTTTTTGTATGGGGCCTACATTATGTAAATTAATTTTGTCTTGGTTGAAGGTCTATTTACATCCCATTTTGACTGCAGTGTCCTATTTTTGCAATTGCTTCCTAAACACAAGGCTTGCTTCTTGAGTAAATCCCTCTAAAATTTTTAGACAATAGTCATCCTTGTTCATTTTCATAATTTGCGTCATTTCAGTTAAAAATTGAGTCAACTACTGCTACCTTATAACAAGTCTTTCAAAATCTGTTGCATATTATTGTCTTCATGAGAATATCTTTTGTCAAACATGATTCATTCTTCCACCTGTCTCTTGACTAGAAAATGTGCAATAGGAACTCCTTATGGGTTTCTTCGAGGATTAAAGTTATTCTTGGATAATACCTATTTGTCTATTCAACATGATGCATGAACTTGTTCAACTATCCCAAAAACTAGTAGGATTGTGGCTGTAATACCACTGTAATATGCTTACCTTTCAATTTTCAACAGATTTGGATTTTTTTAACTTGAAAGTGTTTTATCAAGTAGTTAATGTATGGTCTCCTTCTCAGACTTAGTCAGCCACTATTTCCCATTAGCCTATTCATGGGTTTCTATAGGCTAATTGGTAGTGGTTACAGGACCTCTAGCTTTCTTGGAGAGCTCAATATCAATTTTTATGGCTTCCGACAGAGGTGTGGTGATCAGTTGGTGTTGTTGTTATTGGCAACACACTTTGTAGCATTTTTTGGCATTTTGGGTGGTTCTTGGAGGACATAGCTATTTTAAGCAATTCCCCAATTTAGTGTTTGATATTGCTCTTTAACATCAATATTTCCTTGGAATGATTAGAATTAGATTTCCTTTTTGCAATATGATCACGGTGATTATTTTAATTATTAAACAAGTTATAAAGTAACATTATATTATTTACTTCAGTGTTTTAATTTTAATAAAGTGATGTTACATCCCACTGAGTTGGATGCCTAGGGGAAACAAAGAATTGGACATAATTTGTTTTATAATTGTAAAGACATTTGAATGGAAATGAATAAACGTTTTAACTCATATTGTTCTTTTAGGATATTCTAGAATTTGTTTACTAATAATATTGTCAAATTTATGGTCACTTCAGCATTTGTTGTTTTGAATCTTTTTTTTTTTTGTAGATTCCAAAGTTGCTACTTCACAGGATCTTCCCCAATGTGAATTATTCTTTATGGATTGATGGGAAGCTTTAGCTTGTGGCTGATCCAATTCAAATTCTTGAAAGGTAAGTTTCCATAGTTTATTTCTGATTGCTTTTGCTCAAATTGTATTCCTAATTATGTATTTCATTCTATCCTCCATAATGAGACAATTGATCGATTATACAGTTGTATATATATTATCTATTATGCATAAGTATCATAATGGAAAGAATAACAACATATAAATAAATATGAGCAATAATATGTTAAATTCTTACTAGATAACAAGTCGGCAAGATCAAAGTTCCATGCATTATGCATCATATCAAATACTTGAGCAATATATAAGTTTGCTGACTAGTTTCATCAACTGGGAACTAAAAGTCTCTCCCTTGATTGATTGCCTTAGTTCTTTTCTTTGATGCTGTGACATGATTTGGTTAATATTTGAATGATTGATATTAGACTGATTGAATTGATGTATGAACTGATTGTTGTTCTATTTGCTTGATTCCCAATTGATGTTTGGTGGATGATTGAATTATTTTCTCTGATTTGATAATTTGTTGTATGCTTATTATTGCTCAGTCATATGTTGATTGATGTCCTCTAGATTATTTATATTTCTTGATACAACTTCTCCTGATTTGTGTATCATCCTGTTACATAGTAATCATGGACCATCATTGGATATACATATGATCATTGATCAATTATCACTTGGTTTTTGGTCTTCATAGTAGCTATCATACTTATCATCATTTGAGAACCAAAATACCCACTTCAGATTCCTCATTTGCTATTTTGTATCACTTCATATTGATTTAATAAGTGGTTCATTAACCAAATCACTTCTTCTCATGATGTTGATGTGTATTGACTACTCTTCAACTTCTTCCATGTATGATGCAGATTGATATCATAGCTATTGGTGAAAATAGTTCTAAATGATGATTTATCCATAGTTGTGATTCTCAAATATGAGTACTTTCCTTCATCTAGGAATGATTGCTCAAAACTAGATGTCATGCTGAGGATCCTTCACCATTTGATCATAGATAATCTTGTGATGGTTATTGCTTTATAGTTTACATGATGACTAGTTTGAAGATGTCATGTTGACTATCCTTTTGAATGGTTTACCCATACAACATAGAGTGTTTGATGCTGATGAAAGCCTATATATGAACTACTTGAGCTCCTCCTTTACTCTTGTTGGCAATTGTAATTATTTTTATGCATCCATAAACAAAATCCACATCAACCTTTGATTGAAGATAACACAATTTATAGTTTAGAAACTATCATGTGTATGCCTATTGCTTGATGAAGATAAATATTGACTTAATTCCTTTATTTTTTCATCTCCTATGCTGCATCTTCTCAGTGTGAAAATAGAGGTTGTGATGTGTTTGACTATTTTTCATCTAGCGGTGCTGATGTATTTAACTTGATATCTTTCTATTTTAATTTGTTTAATTTTGTAACAATATTAACTAGTTCCTATTGTATTCAGATTGGTGGAGGTTCTTACTCATCTTTGTATTCGAGTCATGGCATGGGTGGTGGATACTTATGTGGCAATGGCTCATCCTATTATTAAACTGTAAGTATAATTGGCAAATTTTCTACTATAAAATTTTAGTCTCTAATAGTGAAGTCTAATCTTTTGTTTGTAAGAGCTTACTAGGGTTTGAGTAGTAGACTATAGAGCTATCTTAGTATGATGTCTCCTTAACACATCTCTATGGCATACATATATGTGATCATGAGGTTGTCATAGGTTGGAATAGAATCAGGCTCTGAGAGGCATAATGTAATTTTTCAAAGGAAACATTCTTTTTATATGAGAAGAGGCTCTTGTAGCTTGAGGTGGCTGAATGAGAATCAAACTGCAGAAATATTATACAAGCTGCTAGTTGGTAAGAATCTTAGAATCCTAGAAACCTTAGTAAGAACATTATTGAAACTTGAAAAAAATTGGTCCATTACAACCAACTATTTATTCAATGTTTAAACCTTTCTATGAAGTTCTTATGCCTGACATGTCTCAATTCAACTTGTGAGCAGAGATTAATCTTTTATCAGTTGATTGTGAATGAATGAAGTTTGTAAGATATTGGTCTATCACCAAGTTTAGCTAGGAGTATTTCATTTTAGGATGTTCAAATTGACTTTGATGACCATTAAGGTTCATTTGTATCAAACAAAAGACATATGAATAGATTTTTGAGGTATAGTTGTATAAATTGTAAAATTTGCACTTGTTCCTAAAGCAACTTTATAATATGTTAAGATTGACTTAGTCTTATTGTCCTCCAAACAATAGCAAAACCATAATATGATTACCATAGATATGAGGTCATATAATTTTTAGCATTTCAATAGTTTATTCATGTGTTTGATATGGAAGTTGGTGTTGCAGCTACTCTATATGCAAATGTTGGATATTCTCAATCTAATATATTTATTGCTTTGGCTCACCTAGGATGCAGTTCAGCAACCCTCTTTAATTAGGACCTCTTAGAGTCGACATGCTTGATTTTTTTAAGTTGCCCACTTGTTAATGAAGATTTGATTAGTAGTGTTTCAAGGTACTATTCTTCTTGTGTGTGTGTAATGGTTCACAATTTCATGATTCTCTAATCTACCTATTTGGCCTAACTTTTTTGGATTCTACAGTAGTATTTTTTATCCAATAGTATAGACAAATGAATTGTGTCATCAGTATTCTGAAGCCTATGTGCAAGTCTACAAAGAGATGGGTGTCAAGGTTATAGATTCATTACTACACTCAAGAATGGACTCATCTTTAGAAGATTGAATATGAGCCCATTCCTGATTGTGGTAATGAATCTCAAAACTCCTTCAGCCTAAGCATATCATGTCCTTCAAAAGATCTTTTTGAAGCTACTTCAACATCGTATCCTTTAGACTTTAGAAAAATTTATGTGATATGATTGTGAATGCTTTTCTAGAGATAAGTTTTACTCAATAAATTGTGAAGCGCATGGAATCTTCTATGATTAATCCAAACAATTACATATGCCCCTTTATAAGTTAATTATTTGTTTGAGTGTATATAATATATTTCTTGATAGTGTCTTTGGTTGATGTGCAGCACCAAGACTTGGGTTTTGGTATTTTTTTTGCAGTCGCAATGAAGGATTGTATATTACTTGCAACTTGTGGAGTAGATGAGATTCTTCCTTAGAGTCCTAAATTTCCAGCTGATATCTTCACTTCATGTCTCACAAAACCTATTAAAATTGCATTGCGATGGTATTATCTTATTCTCATACCTCTAATCATCTCATTCTTTTTACACATGATTGGGAAACTGCAATTTATGATGCGCTAATAGCTAGCTCCTTTGCTGGGTACAACAACTGGACATATTAGGGAGTGAATTAATAGCATGGTTTCTCGTACAAAATCAATTTAATATAGAGTTTTGGTAATGACTATTTATCTATCTTGTATCTTAAATTATTCTCATTTCCCTCAAATATGTGTCACAATGGATATAGTGTTTACATGTATCATAATATCGAAATGATTCTCTGAGGTAGGGAAAAATTGTTTACTATACACAAATAGCTCACTTCTAATGGAATGGAACTTAAAAACATTGGGATACTGAAATTAGTGATCCTTTTATTCCTGTCACGTGAAATTTTTGGTTTTTGCAATGTATGTTACTAGTTTTGGATTTATGTTTGCTAAACATGATCACATCTTTATCTAACAAGACATAAAGAATTACCAAAATTCTTGTCACCCATCCTTGTACAATGCTAATGATTCTTAGTTGGAGTAGTTCCAAGATAAGTCACCTCTTGGGAAGTCTTGATGCTTACCCCTTAGAGCATTGTCTAAACTAAAAAGTGACAAGTGGACCATTCATGCCCATGATATGGTTTTCCACGATCCACATTTGATGAATTATGGGTCAACAACTTTGATTCAAAAAACTATGCAGTTGAATCCTGCTACGGCATAATGTAAAAATTACCAATTCTGGTGTTGACCATACAATTCTGGTGCTGCCCATACTAAAACACTAGAAAAACAAAAAATAAAGACTAAAATACTACGAAGCAACAAGCTAAAAGATATGTGTGAAGGAAGCTAAATAGATATGCCTATTCTAGCAGCTTTAAAAAATTAGTGTACATCGGAAGTAGATTCAACTCCAAAGACAAGTCTATTTTTTCTAATTCTGGCATGTAGCTTTAGGAGAATAGCAACAGAGTACCCCATATGTTCAAAACATGAAAATAAGTCTTTTTATCATATGTTTTATCTTTTGGTGGGCCCTGTCAGACATGGACTGCCTTCATAAAATGTACATGATTTGTCTCAATCATATGACTAATTATATATTCTTCATATTAGTTACTATCAATGTTTTTCAAGCATTCTATAAAATAGTTCACATGCCTTGCGTATGATATGACATTTTGCATGCATCCTGCACTCTCTCTCATCCGACTGATATGGATTACACAAAGTGATATGAAACCATGATGCTAAAAAACACACAATCAAATCCAAAATGAACTTGCACTACAAATGGATTGTGGAAATCTAATATTGGTAAAATTGCATGCATGTCTACCAAAACAATCACAGCTTTAACATATATTTGTCCTGGTAGACATGCATACAAAATTAACAATATCAAATTTCCACAATCCATTTGTAGTGCAAGTTCATTTTGGATTTGATTGTGTGTTTTTTAGCGTCATCGTTTCAAATCACTCTCCATAAACCATCATCAACCGGATGAGAGAGTGCAGGATGCATGCAAATTCTCATCTCATATGCAAGGCATGTGAACTGTTCTATATAATGCGTGAAATTTTTTTTATACCCAGGCATTGGTAGAAAATTCTACTTTCATTGGTCAAAATTTCTACCTTTAATGGTCAACATTTTTGACATTCGTTGGTCAAAATTTCGACCTTCAATGGTCAACATTTTTGACCTTCATTGGTCAAAATTTCCACCTTCAATGGTCAACATTTTCTACCTTCATTGGTCAAAATTTCCACCTTTCTTGGCCAATATTTTCTACCTACATTGGTCAAAATTTCTACCTTTTTTGGTCAAAATTTCCACCTTTCTTGGCCAATATTTTCTACCTACATTGGTCAAATTTTCTACATTTATTGGTTGAAAATTTCTTCCTTATTTGGTCAAAATTTTGACCAATTCCTGATAGAACATGCATAATGGTCATGGAGGTTTTTCGACCAAAGTATTGGTCAAAATTTTGACCAACCATAAGTTGGTCAAAATTTTGACCAAATTTTTTTTGACCAATGGGTTGGTCGACTTTAGTCAAATTTTGGTCAAAAAGTGTGTTGAAATTTTGACCAATAATGGTCAAAAAATGGTCTCAGATGTACTAGTGCACTCAAAACCTCTCCCTGATTCTTTCTAGCTCTTAT
This sequence comes from Cupressus sempervirens, assembly GCA_028749045.1. Classification (NCBI taxonomy): domain Eukaryota; kingdom Viridiplantae; phylum Streptophyta; class Pinopsida; order Cupressales; family Cupressaceae; genus Cupressus; species Cupressus sempervirens. Next base: position 576,541,233 of record CM053793.1, read on the forward strand.
ATTTATGATAAGTATTTTTTAACCTATGCCAAGTAGAAACTGAGGTTTGACCCCTCAACCAAATTAAGTAGGATGGTCCCTTTGCGAGTTCATCTACCAAGTCTCCCCCTTAAGTTATGGGATGAATTTTTTTTAGATGGGTTGGTGATGCCTTTGGTCAATATATTTCTATAGATATAGTTACTTTGACAAATCTCGACTAGCCTTTTCTATATTCTATGAAAATGTTACCACTAACAAGAAAATTCCCAATTTTTTCATCCTCAAATCTAATTTAGGGAAATGATCTTCATTGATCTAGAATAGAGTCACCCCTTAGGAGAAAGTGGTATCTTGGGTCACCACCCCTCATACCCTTCAATAACTAATTGTAATGTCTAATCCTTATTCTATGTGGTGACTCCCAATGTTTTTATTGATATACCCATGGTGTCCACTTCTGAAGTTAGTCCCCCTAGATTAATTTGAAGCTCTTCTCTCCCCATTGTGGAAGATCTAAATTGGTCATCCCCTTTCCTACCAAAGGCTTGAAAGACTCACCTAAAGTGGAAGGTGAATGAAAAATGCTGAAGAAAAAAGGAACAAAAAAGATGTTGGAGTGGAATCAAACAAAGGAAGACTCTTGGAGAGGCCTCAAAGAAAAAAATTATTGTAAGAGAAATGATTGAAGGTCAACAACTCACCTATGACCTCAAACAAAAAGGTAAGAAATGATTTTCCTCTCCAAGAATATTCGAGGCCTCAATAGCCCTTAGAAATAACATGCCATAAAATAGTATATTATAGATTTTAAGATTGATATCTTACTACTTAAAAAAGTTAAAATGAAATATTTGAAATCAATAAATCATATTAAATTTTAAGTAGATTATTTATAATCAAAACATATAATAACTTCTCTCCTTGATTTTGTGGTTGAGATAATAATGGTTCATTTGAACATGTTCCTTGTTGGGATATTTTGTAACTCCCCCCACTATATTGACATGGTTAGGAAGTGGACTGGAGATGAGTGAAAACTCAAGGGAAGTGTTGCAGTCTCAACTATGTTGAGTAGTATATACCTATTTAGATTTACCACTCAAGAGAACCTCGACCCAATTCTCTCTAGCTCTTGGGTTTATTGTAAGAATTTTATAACCCTGGCCAAATAGGAACTAAGGTGTGAACCCTCAAAGAAATTAAGTAGGATAGTCCCTTTTGTTTTGATGTGGAACCTAATCAAACTCAAAGGTTTATTCAGCATAGTTTCCCCCCAAATAATTTCTATAATATTTCACATGCAGCGGGAGTTGTTAGCAGGTATATGAGTCATCCAGGGATCGAGCATTGGAATGAAATTAAATGGATTCTTAGATATTTGAGAGGAAAATCTAGTATGTATTTACATTTTAGGGGCTCTACTACTGATTTATAGGGTTATATTGACTCAGATTTGGTAGGGGATATTGATACGAGATAGAGTACTACAAGTTATACATTTACTATTGGTGGGGCAATAGTAACCTAGGTTTCTCAATTATAGAAGGTGAATGCTTTATCCACTACAGAGGAAAAGTAAGTTATTGCTACAGAGGAAAACAAGGAGATAGTATGGCTTCATTTTTTCATAGAAGAATTGGGACACCCATAGAGGGACAATAATATGTTTATAGATAGCCAAACTACCATTCATCTTGCCAAGAATTCTACTCTACATTCAAAGACAAAACACATATAGTTGTGATACCATTTCATTTTGTCAATTGGATGATGGACAATTAAAATTGGAGAAGATATATACAAATGATTATCTAGCAGATATTTTTACAGAGGCAGTCACAAGGGAGAAGCTGAACTCCTCTTCAACTTCAGTTGGTCTTCTAGAGTGAAAATATATAAGAAAAACAAAGTCCAAGGTGGTTTGATATTCTAGTGGGAGCTACAAGTTTAGTGGTGCTATGATCAGTCTCCAAGTGGGAGGTTATTGTTGTGGAGTCTGATCGATCTCCAAGTGGGAGATTGTTGTGATGTGGATCCTAATTAGACTCAGATGTTTATTTAGTGCAGTTTTCCCCCATATTATTTCTGCAGGGTTTGGGGGTAGAACCCCCAAGATAGGCTTAAGGGGTAGCACCTATTGTAGGGTCTTAGGGTAGCGCCCCAGGAGTGCTTGTTGTCACAGTACAGGGTACAGTAGAGGGGCAACAACCCTACAGGGGTTTTTGGGGACAACACTCTAAAGCCAAAAATGACCCTACTATGGTAAAGGACATTGATTTTTATTTTTCTATTGGATGACTTATTCTAGCCCTAATTTTGTAAATGAAAAAAGCCTGTATAAAATGGCTTAGGGTTAGGGATTTCATTATGTATGGTGATATTGTAGCTTCTTTCAGTGGTATTGAGCTATAAGGGATTGCAGATTATAATCACTAGATAATAATAATATTGGACTTGTTGTTGGTGGACATAGCCCAGGGATTGGGTGAACCACGTTAAATTCGTATGTCCCAAGTTCTTTGCTGTGCAATTTTTTTTTTTGAAATTGGTTATATTTTCATGTAATTGTTATTTCTATCCATGTTTAATCCTAACACCTTTGTGGGTTCATCAACTCGATCTCCCCCTTTGAGTTTTGGGATGAAGAAATTTTTAGGTGGGTTGGTGACTCCTCTGGTCACTCTATTTCTATAGATACAATTAATTTGACCAAATCTCAACCAACCTTTGCCATATTTCACATCAATGTTATTATTAAAAAGAAACTTCCAAATTTTGTGGTCCTCAAATCTAATTTGGGGAAATGGTCTCCATTGATTTAGAGGAGGGTGAAATCCCTTTGACTTCTTACCCCCTTGGAGAGAGTGGTATCTTGGGTTAGCACCCTCAGACCCTTTGAATACTAATTATAGTGTCTAATCCTTAGTCTATGTGTTACATGGATAACTTTAAGATACCCCTCCTACAAAAATACCTAAAATACTGGCAAATCCAACATTTTATGGGTAGGAAAATTTTCATGTCAATTGCAAATTTTTTTTGTTCCATGTAGGGAAATAAAATATTATATATTGGCAATTTTTTTTCTTTCCCTAACAAAAATCATTTTAAATGTGGCAAATTAAATGTTTTTCTTGCTGAGACATAAATAAATGCTGGCTATTTTGTTTCTTGCAAAAAATTAGTTTGTAATGTCAAAGGCGAATTACTTGTTTTGTAGGGAAATGAATAATAATGGTTTTGGCTAATCTTTAGTGGTAAACTAAAAAATTATTTATTTTGAAAGTGAATTTTCCAAGCATATTGGCTAGTGACCTTTAAGGCTTTATGGTTTCCAAGTGTACTGTCTATTATTAATAATGTCAGTGCTACCATTACCAAATTTTACACCTTCATTTTGGTATTGCTAATAAGTTACTTTTATTGACCATTAATTAATTAGAGATCAATGATAGAAGACACATTTTGGGTCCAATTGCTCGAAAAGACTTGGAGCCGCATGAGATTCTCTGGAATGGAGACACGTGACAAGTTTTGCAAGAAAACCATTAACTGGGATGTAGGGAACGTCATATCAAGATTAAAATTATAAATGTAGGACTGATAGTTACAATTAATACATTCCATTTCTAGCTAGCTTAGCAGGCACTCTGACATTAATGCAAGTATATCTCCCACACTTGTGAATTAATAGGAATATGAAAAAAGAGATATGAAAGACTGCAAAAAAATTTAATGTAATTTCTATTAAAGAGTCTCTTCAATTCCTATTTCACTATCATTTCTCAAATTCTCAATTCTATTTTAGGTTCTCCGTTATGTTAGTTTGTAGAGTTTTTTAGGTGCAGTTTGTAGAATCTGTACATTTGTTTGTAGACTCTAGGTTTGTAATTGTCATGGATACACCAATTCAGTTCAAATGTAGCACAATTGGTCTACAAAATCTCTTTTGGACATGATACTTGAGGATGCGCTAGCTATGGTTTGCAAGGAAGATTCCACTGGTCCTTTTTTTTCACCATGCTTTGTTCATGGTCCTTAACCATGAATTCTTAAGAAATGAAAAAAAGTACTGTGTGTCCATGAACATTGCCTCACACTTCCTCATATATCTTCTTGACCTAGGAGGCAATCAAGTAGACATTTTGATGCTTTTGCATAACTTTTTTAAGGAAATGTTTATAGAAGATGACATCAAAATCCTTGTATTGGCCAAGCAGTTATCGGGCATTGGCATCCCTTTTGTAGATGCAACAGAAAAGTGTTGCGAGTAAGGCATAGAAAGCATTGTACACAAGAAACCCTTCTTATTGGACATGAATGAACACCAATTGACTCGCCATCGGAAGTGGGCATGACTCAGGAGGGACTTCCTGCAGAAGTGGTTGTTGTTGGATGATGTTAGTGACACTGACTTCACATGGCTTCATGAGTTTAGTGACATTATCATCTCCAAACGATTCCTTATAAAAAAAATATTTTAAGAATTTTTTTTGATAAAAAATGATTAATAGTTACTTCAAATTAGGCCTTGCCCTTGCATATAAATTACAAAATATTAAAACCATGGTGATTCAATCAGCTATTTTGAATATCTATGCTATGAATATGTACAATGTACAAATCATATCTAATCAATGAAAATAATAGTTTTTGGCTTCTCAATTCGATGTTCTTGTAAATGTGTGAATTGTTGTTCAATTTTGTTTTTACAAATTAAATTGTTTGGTTTTGAAACTATAATTTTTATAGCGCAATACTGATGAATCACGATTTTCTAAAATGCAATATTAAAATGTTAGTTTGCGATCCAGTTATAAAAAACTAATATTAGAATGTTAAAAACAAAAAAAAGGGTTTCAACAATCCCTCTATGGTTTCATATTTGATTCATGAATTATAGTCAAAGATTATTCAAAAGAAAATTCTCCAATGTAAATTTGTAATATGTATATGTATGACCTAAAAACCTAAAAACCTGTAAATTTCAATAGTTCATGGCAGATGAATGTAGGGCCATGCAAGTTATATAATAACAATTGTTACTTATTCTAATGTGTAGTTAATAGTTATAATAGTTTTAAATAAATAGTAATTTACTTAAAAATATTAAATAAATAAAAAATAGTTTGTTAAAGATAAACTTATGATGCATGTAATATCATGCAATTTAAATTGTGTAAATTATATTGAAATTTAATTTAAAAATAAAAAGTTCAAATTATAACTTATATATAAATGTTCATATAAAATATTTAATATTAAATTATTAATTCATTACTTCCTATTTTCAAATCTAAATTTATTTAATATCATCATAATTTTTTAAATCATATTTTGAATTAACTCAAAAATGCTATGGTTATTAAAATAAAAATAATTAAGTTATCATTATCAAGCAATTATTGATTATAATCTAAATTTATATAAATACCATCATAATATTTTATTTATCATATTTTGAATAATTTTTTTAATTAAGTAAAAATGCTATGATTATTAAATTAAGTTATCATTATTATTGATTGATGAATGATTATAATTATATATTTTCAAATTTTCATTTGTTTTTCGTGTTTAATTTTATTCTAATCCAAATGAAAGATTTTTGAAATTTTTTAAAGTTTAAATTGTATTATCTATTATATCCTTAAATGATTAAATAAAGTTTAGAGTCTTTAGATGTGATATTACTAGTTTTAAAAATTAATTAAAATTATATATATATATATATATATAATTAAGTTTTTAATTATATTAATCATGTCTTTGAATAGACATGTCCCATTAAGGGACATGTCTCTTCTTTTGGTTTATTCCTCATATAAATACAAGGACACTGTCATTTGCAAAATACATACCAAAAATATGGCAATGCTAATACATTGCAGTGATCCCAAAATTTTAACATGGTATTAGAGCCAAGTTGAAGAAGACATGTGCTTGGCTTATGTTGGATGGAGAAGTGTTTGTAGTAAGCTTCTGCCCCATCTTTAATTTCTGACATTGTGGCAACAAATCAATGGGATGATCGAAAGATCCCCATTGGAGGAGAGTTCAAGAATTGCACTAAATGCTCAATATTCACTTGTGTAACAAGGAATAAATAACAAAAGAATCTACATCCAAAATTGCAGGTTATCGCTACCATATGAAATACCTTTGGTGAGAAGAATTCATCTGAATATGAGTTCACATATGTTAGATGATCGTAGTGTCCATCATTGTAAATACTGAATACTATTGAACCAAGTTGTTCCTCCATATCCATTTGAAGAAAGAAGAACAAATGTTAATACAGATAGAGGGGGAAATTGTGACATGGTAACTTACTCCATGATTTGTACCACCATATATAGGAAGATCTATGTAAAGAAAAAGTATAACAGAGAACTCAACACAAAAAAGGCCCACATCATTGACATATGCCAATGTGATTGACAAGTCATCAATCAAGCACAAACTGAGACAATGCAAAAGGACAAGGCATAGAGGTTATAGGAGAGTCCACAAGGATGGGCACAATTGACAAGGTGACAATGTACGTCAACATAGGTTCCAAAGAGTTACGTTGATAAGCAATTGATTATTATAATCAAGTAAGATGAGCTCTTTGAACATATTGCTAACATGGCCAAGGGAGGCCCCCATTGAGTTACTTCAATAGAGGAGATAAAGCAACTTGAGAATTGTTTGTGAATGAATTTATAAGGAAATAAGTTTTTTTTCTCACTCAAACCTTATAGCAAGTGAAACACTATATATTAATCCCTAATGTCAGTGGCAGCCATCAAGTACTATTATCAAAAGGGAGATATAAAGCATAAACCATGGAATAGTTATAACATATAATTGAAGGTGGGTCAAGTTTATATTTTTACATGCACATGGATGAAGTACATCACTAAGCATTGACATAGAAGTTTATCGACAACCAATTTTAAAGATAATTGAACACTTTGGATGGAGACTAAGTAACATAGTAGTTTTGTATTTAATAAATGAGGGATCACTTCAATATATGCAATCAAATTATGTCAATTCGGTGGAAGCAAATAAAATCCTTACCTTAATTGTGAATACAAACAAAAATCAGGAATTATAATTATTCCATTGCAACAGAGGAATCATCCTCTCACTTATTAAGAGAGTGATGAATCCCACAATTGGTGATGAGATAGAAGAGATCACTAAAAAGGTACCGTGTGCCACACATAATAAGGTAGAATATGGTAATGTATATCTAAGTTTCCTTGATATTATTAATTGAAAATATATACATTAAGCCTTATTTATGTTATGGTATTAATTACACACATATATATTAAATATGCGATATAATATGATGGTGAAGTTAAGGTTAGCTATATTTTAATTTCTATACATCATTTTTATAAAAATTAAGTATCATAATTCTATTATAGAAAATATAGAGTTATGTTAGAATTATTTATGTTATTGTTAGTAAAAAGAATGAGTTAAATTACTAACATTTTAATTAATGTTAACATTCTTATGTGTGTACTGTAAGAATTATTTTCCTCGATCTTTCCTCTGAGAATGTTCTTGTAGGAAAAAGAGGTAGATTAAGATTCATAAGGAGATTGACATTTTAGGAAACCTTGAAAGAGAGGGAGAAAATATAGGATATGATTCAATCAACCTATGGTGATCTTTGATCATATTGATAAAGAGGGAGTAAACCATGTTGAGATGGATTCTACAGTGGTCAATAAATTATACCAGTGAAGAGGATTGTGATTCATACCTCGTGACTATGCAAATTTAATGGGCCTACCCCTTATGTACATCATGAAGAAGTGATGACTTTCAAATGTCACCTGTAATTGTAGAAGTTATTGTAAGGTGATGGTCTTGAAATAACTTGTATTATGAGATCAAAAAAATTGAGTATATGGTGAATGTCTTGCATCTCAACATTCGAGGAGGCCATTACTCAAAGAGTACTTGGTGAATATCATTGATATTTTGGGAGGCCAATAATTTTGATATTAGATGTGATATCAAACCTTATTTTGAGTACTTGGTGAATATCATTGATATTCTGGGAGACCAATACTCTTGATATCAGATGTGCTATCAAACATTTTTTTGAGTAATTGGTGAATATCATGTATTTTGGGAGACCAATACTCTTGATATCAGATGTGGTATCAAAACCTTTTAAGTACTTGGTGAAGGTCGAATGTCGATATTCTAGGAGATCAAGACTCATGATATCAAATATAATATCAAAATGGTGGATATCTTGTGATCAAAGATATCATAAAAATTTCCATACCTAATAATCCCAACGGTGTAGTACATGTCATTTGTTTATCACCCTAGCTAAGAGGAAGTGTTGATGTTTTGGTAGCTTTAGTAGGATAAACCTATGAGATCAAAGATATATATATATATATATATATATATATATATATATATAAAGTTTTCAATTATATTAATCATATTATTGAATAGACATGTCCTATGAAGGGATATGTCTCTTCTTTTGGTTTATTCCTCATATTAATACAAGGATGTTGTCATTTGGAAAATACATACGAAAAATATGGCAGTGCTAATACATTGCAGCGATCCCAAAATTTTAATAAAAAGGTTTAAAGCAATGAAATTTAGTATATTAATATAAGTATTTTAATATTTATTAAATAATTAGGAAATAACATCATCATTTGTCAAGAAATTCAAATAATTTGTATGTTTTAACTAAATGTGTGCACTTTGTGATTTAAATACTAGTTAATATACTAAATATGTGAAATAACTTAATGCATTATGTTGTATGAATAATTTTAATTTTAATTTGCAACAATAAGAAAATTTAATATTTGTTATGCAAAAGGTTTAGCAAATTGATTTGGACCATTGAATGAAAGATATATCAATGAGCACAACTAGGACTAATTTCAAAAGTTCTAAGTTAAATTCTATTTTGACCCAAAATTAGGACACATGTCCCAAAATCACTTAAGAGTCAATGTGATAGATATATTATTTCTTATGTTTGACCATTGATTAAAAAAAAGATCAACAACTTGAGATGAATTTTAGATCAATTTGGAGAATGTTTTCCCTAGTGCCTAGTTTCATCCATAATTTTGATATGTTTCAAGTCATTTCTCGATTAAGTTTTAGTTAAACTTTGCAAATTCCATGTTAACAAGTGATGACATGACAACAGTTAGTTGTACTCTTTTAACAAGAGTCTCTTTAGTCTTTGCTAATCTCGCCTGTAATTGAAAGAAAGATCGATGTCTCGATGTAATTTTTGGGTCAATTTTGGGCATTTTATCACTATTTCCAAGAGTCATCCAAAATATTGACACATGTCATAGACACGTGTCCATGACACATGGTGTGATTCTAGATGAATCTTGCCAATAGCGATAACATTTCACAAATCAACCCAAAAATCATATCAGGTTGTCACTTTTTAAGTTCTCTTTTTATTATTTAATTATTTGAAATGTACAAATGTATCATGTAATTAATTATTACTTATTATCATTATGTACATTATTGACTATAGTAACTTGACAGTTTTAACTTACATGTACATTGTATAGACTACAATACTTTAAACCAATTACTTACATTTTAACTTTTAACTATTAAACTTTTTCTTTAATGTTTTTAGACTATGAATTTCTCAAGAGTTCGAGACTGTAGGGTTTTCAACTTTTCAAAGACTATGTCTAAATTCTAATTTATGTTTTAATGACTAAAAGTCTGAAACTTGGTGATTACAAGGGAGCACTAATTATCTGAGTCTTTGCTAGCACCGACATTATCAAATCTTGATTTTAGGTGTTTAAATTTTTAATTTTTTTCTATAATGCACTTGCATCAGTAGAAATCTTACTATCTTAGGTTTACACTTTACAATTTTTTAAATTAGGGCTTGAAGTCAATTTTTTTGTAATAACTAATACTAATAGCATGCATTAGAAAAAAAAAGTTAAAAACCTCCAGTATGAGTGCAAGCCAAAAGAAATACATTATAGAACTCATGCAAGTGCTAAAAACCCCAGTTTCACTAATGAATATCATGATATTTTTTTATCCTATTATCCATGGAGATTTGGGAATCATGAGAATTAGACATTCATTGTTTAATAAGTGGACAGATCCACATAAGGGGAGTAAAAATTTCAAATTTAACAAAACTTTTAGTGCACATACAAATAAACTAGCTACTTTGGTTACTGGATTAGCAAACTTGGTTGTACCCAAAGTATTCCTTTGCCCATAAATTGTAATGCTATGCACTCAGAATTATGATGAAAATTGAAAGGCAATTGCAAACCAAAACACTTAGGAGGAAATTTTATCCATAACTGAGAGTGAATTTTTCACTTTGTTAGACCTAGGGCTAGGGTTTAAAGAAAAAAGCTTTAATGAGTGCATTGAGTTGGATAAACTAGCACATGTTTGTGAAAAAATGGAAATATTTTTTCAAGATTCATATATTAATAGTTTAATAAACTCAAAATCATCTATTGATCATACTAGTGTTAATGTTACACTAGACGGAGATCATAAGCCCCTTTATTAGTATGGTATTTTTGTGCCATGGGTTCAGAATACTATTTCTATGTTAGCATTTTTTTTGGGATTGGACACTAACAAGGAAGTGGGGGCCAATGTTTTCAAAATGATTTATAATAGCTATTGTTGAGGTTACTTAGTTGGCAAGATAGAGGTAAGATATAATTATGTTCAACACATTGTTGAATCTATGCAAGAATAATTAATAATGATTAAATAAAGTACAACTATAGGAAAGATGAAGATAGGTTCACAGGTTACTTGTGATACCTTCTTTTAGCAAAGCATCTCCCAATATTTGAGACTGAGAATAACAAGCTTGATATTAAAGTCTATAAGTTTAATGAGAAAACCCAGAAGAAATCAGAGACTCCAAGTCTAGTGTATGAGTGGACACATAAGATGAGGATGACTGGTAGAAATAATAACTACAACCACTTTGTAGACTTCTTTTTGGCACCTATTTACCAAAAAATTATGGGCACTCTGATGCCTAGATTATTTATATCTTGTACATATTGCGTTCAACTTGGAATTCAAATTTAATTGGCTCACTAGTTCTTCATGGAAGACCACCATGTTAAGGTTTTATAGTTAAGTGATTGAAGCATGCAAACTTCCAATGCATGTTACAAAAAGGGTTTTTGCACTAGAATATGTATGCAAAATGGAGAGCATAGATGAAATTTTCAGTGGATAGCAAAAGAAGATGGTATTTCCTTCCTTTCCTTTTGCAATTGAAGGGCTTACATTTGAGAGAAAGGCTTTCAAAGTGACAAATGAATTGGTAATTTTTTAAAGTTTTGATCTCGTCAGCCACTAGAATTATGACCCAATGAACATAATAAAAGAAGGACTTATTGCCAATGGGAAATCTACGAGAAAATATCAACATCATGAGATGCCATTGATAGAAAAGTTTTAAAAACATGGATTTGTGGGATGAGGTTAAGAAAGAGATGGAGAAACATGCAACATAGAATAATATTTCAATGCAAAAATTATCATCCCAAATTATGACATTTCACATATCAGAGTCACACAAATCAAAGAATGTGACATACTTCAGTTTCTACAAGAAAGCCTTTGAACCTTCTTAGAGATCTATGCTAATAGAAATGAAAGAGGCATGCATATCTAAATTATGGTCTCAAACCAAAATGAATAATTTTTGGGAAATGAGGAAAAATATGGGTGAACCAAAGACCTCAACACCTTTTGGGGAAATTAAGGAGGATGAACGTTTTAGCGATTAATGGAATAAAGAACATCCATTTGTAGTATATCAATTTGGCACTTACAGTGATAGTGATAGTCAAATATAGAATGACTCTGACTTTTGATGAAGGGTGCTCCCCCTAAAACCATAAACTCAATAGAAACAAAGAAACAACAACAGATGTGAGAACAAAATATGGACTTCTTATTTGCACCGTAAATGTAGAATTATAGAATTCACAAGCACAATATGCTAATCCACATGGGTGCCTTTATTATAGTAATTTGCAAGACCAAGTTGTGAACTACACTCAAAGCTATCCTAGACAATGTTTAGGCTTTTCTTAAATAGGCAATTTTATGCCACCCAGGAAGGTTCTAAACATTGAAACTTAATACCTAGGGCCAACAAACCCTAAAAATACATAAAAAGTTAGCCAAATACATCTTTGACAATTTTTTGGATATTTCAGGTAGCCCAACTTTGGAAGGCCATAACTCTCGAATTGTTTCTTGAATTGGCTATTATAACCACTTTTAAAAAATGCCAGCTCTTGATATACAGGCTCAAAGCCATCCAAGCACCCTTTTTTGAGTTTTTAGACCTCATCTAGGCACTCTAAGGCCTCCAATAGTGAGCCTAAATATTTTTCTACAAATATTTCCACCAAAAATTAGAAATAACTTCTTGAATACTTAAATTGGAGCAATGAGATTTTAATGGTAGGCTTATATCTCTAAAATTAACCTACCCATAGAAAATGAGAACATTTCAAGCTCATATGACAAATTTATTAAAATTAGCAAGTTCCTATAAATAGTAACCACCCTATCTACTAGTCCTTATTAAAATAAAAAATATTGAAAATAAAATATTTTTGTGTGATGTAAGATTGCTCTTACACCCAGGATGCTCTTGCATCAGACACCCAGGGTAATTTGAGAAGTGACCCCGTCACATCTTAGGTGTTGAGAGGAAAACTAAGATGGTTAACCTCTCCCTTGCTAGCCATGATAAATCCTCTACTGGCCTCCCTTTCCATTTGACCATATATTCCTCATAAGTTTTGTTCCTTGTTCTTTTTCTAACATGACTGTCCAATATATCCTCACTCTCCTTTGTAACTGAACTAGCTGTTGGAGTACTCCACTGTGCTTCTGCAACTTCATCTCCATCACCGCCTTCAAAATACTTTGTCAAATCTAAAATATTAAATACTGGTGAAATATTCAATTCAGCAAGAAACTCCACTTCATGATCATTTTTAGAGTCATGTCTTTTCACTATCTTGCATGGTCCAAACTTCTTCATCTTTAACTTATTATATGTACCCACTAGAAGATACTCCTTTCTCAAATGAACCATGACTTCATCTCTAATATGAAATTCCTTACACCCCTTTTCACATCTGCCTTGGCTTTATATTATGTATTCATCTTTATGATGTGTTTCCTCACCTCCTCATGGATGTTCTTCAAATATTCAACAAATTCTTCAACTTTAGCACTACTTATCTCTCCTTTATCCAACTTTCGCAATTCAGAAGCATTTCTAGGACTAATCCCATATACAGTCTGGAATAGTGATTTACTAGTACTCATGTTGATAGAATTATTATATGCAAATTTTTCCTTCGGTAAAATCATATCCCATCCTTTTGGCTTGTCTCCAACCAAACATCTTAGCAAGTTTCCCAAACTATGATTTACAACTTCTGTTTATCCATTAGTTTGTGGATGACATGATGAACTAAACTTAAAATCTATCTTCAACTTCTTCCATAATGTATGCCATAAATACCCAACAAATTTGGTATCTTGATCTGAAACTATACTCTTTGGCAGACCATGTAGTCTCACCACTTCTTTGAAAATTAATGATACTACTACATGAACAACATCACTAGTCTTCTTACAAGAATAAAGTGTGCCATCTTTGAAAACTTGTCAACAACCACAAAAATAGAATCATGACCATGTTGTATCCTCCATAATCAAAGAACAAAATCCATGTTGACATCCTCCCATAACTTCTCTAGTATAGGTAATGGTTGATACAACCCTATATTTTGCTTCACTCTTTTCACCATCTGACATACTCTGCAACTCTGTACATACTTCTTCACATCTTGTTATAACTATGGCCAGTAATAATTCCCAGCAACCAAAGCTATGGTTTTATCACTGCCAAAATGTCTAGCTAATCCTCCACTATGCTTCTCCTTGATGAGATTCTCTCTCATTGAAATTTTGGGAATGCACAACTAGCTTCCTTTGAACAATATACTATCCTAGATCATGAAATCCAACCACTTTGTCCTATCAAGTGTAATAGAATTTGTACAAGCCTTCCATGCTTCACTAAAATCATGATCATCTAGATACAAAGTACTAAGTTCCTTAAACCCAACCACCTATATTTGCATTTTTGTTAGAAAAAGTTGTCTTCTACTAAGAGCATCTGCAACTATATTAGACTTCCCACTCCCATGTTTCAAAACAAATGTATAACTCTACAAAAACTCAACTCACTTCAAATGCCTTTGGTTCAATTTTCCTTGACTTTTTAAATATTGCAAAACTTGATGATCAATATACAAAAACAAACTCCTTAGGAAGAAGATATTGTCTCCACTTCTTCAATGCTTGAACTATAGCATAAATTTTTTGATTATAAACATAATATTTTTTTTTGGCATCATTTAATTTATCACTAAAGTAAGCAATAGGTCTACCTTCTTAGCTCATAACAACTCCTATTGTAGTACCACTAGCATCACTATCTACTTAAAACACCTTCTTAAAATTAGGAAGTGCTAAAATAGGCTGCTCAGTAACTTTCTATTTCAACATATTAAAACTCTTATCTTCTCCTATAGTCCACTTAAATTCTTTCCCATCCCCTCTCATTGTTTCAGTCAAGGGTCTACAAATACTACAAAAACCTCTTATGAACTTTCTATAAAAACTAGCCAGTCCATGAAAAGATCTTACCTCTATCACACTCCTTGGAGTAGGCCATTCAAGGATAGCCTTCACTTTCTCTGGGTTCATTTTTAGACCTTCTATTGAAACTAAAAATCCTAGGTACACCAACTCCTTTACAAAACTGCACTTCTTTAGGTTTATCAACAACTTTTCTTCCCTCAACTTATCAAACACCTTGCAAATATGGATCAAATCCTCCTCCAATGTCTTACTAAAGATCAAAATATCATCTAGGTAAACAATAAAAAAAGTTACCTACAAACTCCTTTAGGACCTCATTCATGAGCCGCATGAATGTGCTCGGTGCATTGGTTAGCCCAAAAGGCATGACTAACCATTCACACAGTCCTTGTTTGGTCTTGAAAATAGTCTTCCATTCATCACCTTCTCTGATATGAATTTGATGGTATACACTCTTCAGATCT
Organism: Cupressus sempervirens; assembly: GCA_028749045.1. Lineage (NCBI taxonomy): Eukaryota > Viridiplantae > Streptophyta > Pinopsida > Cupressales > Cupressaceae > Cupressus > Cupressus sempervirens. Next base: position 576,556,418 of record CM053793.1, read on the forward strand.
ATCTTTGTGAAATACTCAGCTCCACTCAAACAATCCAAAATATCATCCATCCTTGGCAATGGAAATCCATACTTGATTTTGATCTTGTTGATAGCGTGAGAATCTATACATATCCTCTATTTTCCATTCTTATTTGGTGCTAATATGACTAGTACAATACATAGACTTAGACTCTTGTCTATTTAACTCTCCACTTTCTACTAGTGTCATTTTGTACACTACCTTGTTTGGAAAACTAGCTCCTAGAACCAAATCCTTCTGGTGACTAATCTTCCTCATTGGGGGCAATCCATCAGGTACATTATCTGATACAATAGACAAAAACTCTCCCAGCATATCTGCAACTTTTGTAGGTACCTCCTTTACTTCTTCTTTACTATCATTTGGAATTATAGCAAAACACACATGCTCATGCTTCATACCTTTGAGAAACTCTTTTCCATCAATAAAACATATTCTGGAAACACTACATACCTTTTCTTCTTTATCCTTCAATGGTTTCAACTTATGTTTCACTCCATCCTTGGTTAGAGTGTAGGTATTTACTCACCCATCATATACAACATGCCTATCAAGCTACCACGACCTACCTAGCAACATATGACATATGTCCATAGGTATAATATTGCATAGCACCTCATCCTGGTAGCTTCCAATCTTGAAATTTACTGAGCACTGCTCATTGAACATGACCTTGTGGTCATTTTTCACCCAAGCAATATGATATGGATGTAGGTGTCTCTATCTCTTCAGCTTGAACTTGGTGACCATCATTTCTAACCCCAAATTGTTAGTACTTTCACCATCAATGATCACATCACAACACTTATCATCACATTTGCACCTTGTGTGAAACAAGCTCCTTCTTTGATCAAGTTCATTCTCACCACTCAAAATGACTCTTCTATTAAATAGGACTTCTCCTCTTTTAGAATCTTCAAAATGTGAGGATCTGGAATCTTTATCAACATGTGCAACACTGGCCTAGCCTTTAGTTATTCGATCTATCCTTCCTTGGTGTTTGGAACATTCAAATGCTCTATGCCCTTCTTCTCCGCAGTGAAAACATTTTTCACAAAAGCCTCCTCTTCCAAATCCTTGTCCTTTGCCTCTTCCTCTCTGATCTATATTGTTCTGATCATGGAAACAATTGGAATTGTTTCCCCTTTGGTTTTGATTGCTACTTCTAGCCTCATGCTTGTTCTTCTAATCATCATTACAACCTCCATAAGATTGTTCGCTAGATCTTCCACTGTGACCTCTACCACTATTCTTGTTGTCAAATTTTTTGTTCTATTTTCTTTAACTCTTAGGAAACTAGCATGCCTCCTCAATTAACTTGTCCTAAATGCTTGGCCTTAACCCATAAAGATAATGGGCCACTTTCTCCTTGTCAGATTCTACATGGTTGGTCCTAATGAGAACTTGGTAGAACTCTTTGGTATACTCTTGAACATATTTTGCCACTTGCTTAAACCCTTGCATTTTCTTCAACAGATCAAGCTCATAATCCATGGGAATAAATTTTCACTTCAATTTAGCTATCATCCATTTCCATCTGGTGATTTTGTCCTTTCCCTTTCTATTTCACTCCAACTAAACCTCATACCACTAGATCTTTGCATGTCCCTTAAGTTTTTCCTTCACAAACTTGACCCTATTAGGATCCTCAATATCTTTATACTCAAAGTATTCCAGTTCATTAATCTAATTAGTCAACTTCTCTAGGTCAAGATTTCTTGAAAAGGTGGGAACCTCAAACTTAGGTCTTTTTCCAATCTTGGAGATGGTCCTTAAGAGCCTTTCTTCCTTTGGGTTTAGAACTACCTTTGCTTTGGCATTTTTTTCTACTTCATCGTCTTCACTTTCATCTCTTATAGGAAGACTTATTCCTCTACACATTTTTTCTTCCAGTGCTTGCATTTGTCTTTAGAGGGTTCTAAAACTCTTAGGTGTAACACATGCAACTCTTTTTCCACGCTCTCTTCATGGAGGCATTTTTGCACTTCCGCTAAAACCATAGTGCAAACTGCCTCACAATCATAGATATGTCTGTATGCTTAGCCCAAACCATGATCCTGGTGTGAACTGCCTCACAATCAATGATTTTTCCACACACTCAAGAACTCTAGCTCTGATACCACTTAATGAAGGGTGCTCTCCCTAAAACCATAAACTCATAATAGAAACAAAGAAACAATAGTAGATGTGAGAAAAAAAAAATGGAATTCTTATTTGCACTGTAAATGTAGAATTAAAAAATTCACAAGTACAATATGCTAACCCACATGGGCACCTTCATTATAGTAATCTCCTTGACTAAGCTGCGAACTACACTGAGAGTTGTCCTAGACAATGTTTGGGCTTTTCTTAAATAGGAAATTTTATGTCACCCAGTAAGTTTCTAGACATTAAAACTTAATACCTAGGACCAACAGACCCTAATAATATATAAAGGGTCTGCCAAATACATCTTTGACAATTATTTCAAACATTTCGGGTAGCCCAACTTTGGAAGGCCATAAATCTTGAACTGTTGCTCCAATTGGCTATTATAACCACTTTTTAGAAATGTTAGCTCTTGATCTAAAGGCTTGGAATCACAAAAGCACCCTTTTGTTGAGGTTTTTGGACCTCATTTGGGCACTCTAAGGCCTCCAACGATGAGCCTAAAGATTTTTCTACAAATATTTCAATTGAAAATTTGTAATAACTCCTTTGATACTTAAGCTGAAGCAATGATATTTTAATGGTAGGTTTATATCTCTAAAATGAACCTTCCTGTAGAAAATGAGAACATTCTGAGCTCATATGACAAACTTACTAAAAATAGCAAGTTCCCATTAATAATAACCACCTTGTCTACTAGTCCTTATTAAAATAGAAAAGATTGAAAATAAAATATTTTTGGGTGATGCAAGATTGCTCTTACATCCAGGATGCTCTTGCATCAACTTTGAAGAAGAAATTTAAGGTACTTAGGATCTCGAGTCAACCAAGCCTCAAAGAAATATTATTAAACTTCAAATGAGCGATTCTATTAAATACATGATGTATACTAAAGGGGTAATTATGATACATAATATGAGTTATGCAGGTATAGGGCCCATTGGTGCAAGTGGTGAAGGGATTTGGAATCCAATTGCTGAACCAGACCCACCAAAAATTTAATGTCAACTAGTCATTGGACCCTCTGATAAGATTGAAGATGATTCATTTAGAAAGGGGAAAAAATGTTATACTTATGATGTTCATCCCAATACAATATTTGTTAAATCTTTAAATATAGTTGAAGTTGATTCCACTGGTACTGGTATTAGCACGGGTGAACCTAGTGCTAAAAATAAAAAAGTTATGGTAATTACAAAGAAAGCAATGTTAGTGGTTACTTCACCAATGTATGCATTAGATGCTTCTGGACAAAACCCTGAAAATAGTCCTAAAATACCAAGATTTGGAATAGTTCATCTTCAGGTTGTTGGCAATCCTTAAAATACAATTTTAGGTGGAGTAAGTGTAATTGGGGTTGGAGGAGCATACAAAAATACAAGTGATAATTCACCTTTCAAACACTCAGTTGTCCCAAAATACCTAGTTTTTAGTTTAAATGACTTTACAAAAAAATTTGATCAGACAAACAAAAGAAATAGGCAATTTATGAAGGCTTTAAAAAGTCATGTAGTTATTGAACATCGAGAATCTAAACTAATAGTATATTTCAAACATATAACCCAAACATAGAAATGATGAACTTCATGGATGTTATGTCCCTAATAGAGATAACAATCCACTAGAAAGTATAATAAAATGTAATAATTTACAAGTTACCAGTCTTCAAATGGATTTCTCAAAAGTGAAAAATATTGGAAAAATTGATATATCAAAAGAGACCAACAAAATGGTCTACTCTACACATTTGATAGAGGAGAGGGAAAATAGAAGGCTTGCAAAGAAAATAGAAAAATTACAACCAAACCTTGATAATAAGAAGGCCAAGGAGAAAGCATCAAACAATAGGTTCAAAGAATTGCAAAATAGGATAAAGAATTGTTCTTCTATTGAGGCAATTGTGCAACATGAAAAGATTAATGAACAATTGAAAAATCTAACTAAAGAATTCAGTGAATGTAAAAAATATATTTGAGAATGAAAAAGCCTCTACTACACAATTGTTCAAGTTTGTAGAGAATAGTACACATGTAAAGAATAAATTGAAAAATGACCTAGACTCTTTTGTCAAGGAAAATAATAATTTGAAGATTGAATTGGAGAATGAAAGGAAAAAGTACTCCTCTACTAAAAAAACAATCAGTAATTTGAAGAAGGCATTGGAGAATGAAAAGAAAAATGAGGAGTCTAATGCAAGGGGAATTCATAATTTGCAATAGGGATTGGAGAATGAGAAGACATTATAGCACAAACACAATCCATAATTTGAAGAAGCAATTGGAGAATATTAAGAAAAAAGAGAAGTCTACTTCAAAGAAAATCCTTGATTTGAAGAAGGAATTGGAGAATGCGAAGACAATAGAATCTAGTGCCAAAAAAAATTTATGATTTGAAGAAGGGATTGGAGAATGCAAAGAAAAGAGAGGAGTCAATTGCAAAGCAAACCCTTTATTTAAAGAAGGAATTGGAGAATGTGAATAAAGAGGAGTCTACTCATACTACAAACACACTCCATGATTTGAAGAAGGAATTAGACAATGCAAAGAAAAAAGAGTCTATTGTGAAGGAAATCCATGATTTGAAAAGGGAATTGGAAGATGAGAAGAAAAAAAAGGTAACTACTGCAAGGAAAATCCAAGATTTGAAGAAGGAATTGGAGGATGAGAGGAAAAGAGCAACTAATTGGCAATGGAAAGTAGAGGAAATACAAAAAAGAGTTAAATGGAGATGTCTGAAATGAAAAAAAAAACACAGAGAATACAATTGCACAAAATATAACTACATCTTATAAAGATCATCATGTCAAGGGTAGTATAAGAAACATGGTTAAGCTTATCAAACAAGAAAATTGGGAGAAATTAATGCAGAATGCTAATAGATTGTTTGAATGACTTGATTTAAATAGAAATATCAGAGGTGTCTTTGAAAATGTAAAAAAATTTGTTGAGGATTAAAAAAGTATCTTCCCTAGTTCCTTAGAAAATATTGCAAAATAAATCTTGCATAAAGTATAGAGATCCAGTGATAGGGATTTGGAAAGCTAGGGAATAAAAAAATCTTTTGATGTCTCTGTAATTGTCTTAGCTATTTGCCAAAGTTGTGAGAAATTAATGAAAATAGATGAAGCTATGAAATCTTCTTCTAGAGACTTGATGAAGATGAATCACAACATACCCCACTTGCTAAATTTTGGATTACCAAATCCACCTGACTCAGAAAGAAAATTCCTTGGAAAAGAAGATTACATGAAATAATTTTAAAACATTATGAACTCTAATTTAGGCAACTTGCTCAAGGAAACCACTCTAGAAAGAATTGCAAGTTGCATCAAACTACTATCAACATTGAATGCAGTTATAGACAAATTTCTCGCTTCATTAAAAAATATCTATTTTAAGTAATTATTGTTGACAAGGTTACAACTATTTATGTACAACCTAAATAAAATAGAGCTTCCAAATGATGCATAATGGAGTGACCTAAAGAACATCCTTTGGTCATCTACCCAATCTGTTAGTGTCAACCATAGTACTAACAACTAACAACTTAGTAAGTGATAGTAATATAAATATTTTGTTACTTGTTGATTTTTAATTTTAAAATTTGAATTTAATTTAATTTTTTTATAAAAAAAATTCAACTTTGTTTAATGTTAATTGTTACAGGAATTGGGAACCAACCTATCAAGATAGTTGGACAACCTACTACCTAGAGTAGATGGAATTTTTTCCCCTAGTCCTACTTGAAAAATTTATACAATTGGAAATGTGATTGGACACACATAATCTAGTAGTAATCATATTATATATATATAATTACAAACTGAATTGTAGCTATTGTTGCACCCTTGTATTTGTAAAAGGGAATTCAGGGTCATTTACAAAGGGTTTTCATATTCTACTTCTATAGGCTCTAAATTTGTATAGTTCAATTGTCTAAGATTTCTACATATAGACAATATCATTAAATGTACATTGCAATATGTTTTTAATTGTTAAATGTATTATGTATTATGTTACACGTTGATTTATAAATTTATAAATTATAATAAAATTTTGATTATTTAAAACACATTATGTTACAATTTCTTTAAGAAACTAGAATAAATGAAAATCTCAACATGTCTAAAAACTAGAATCAATGAAAATCTCAGCATGTATAAAAACTAGAATCAGTGAAAATATCAACATGTCTAGACTCTAAAAACTAGTTTCAATAAAAATCTCAACATGTAACATGTTTAATTTTCTCTAAAGAATCTACAATAGCACAATCAAGGGTATAAATTAACTTCTACAAAGATAATTAATTAGTAGATTGAGGTTTAGACACTGGTAAGAATAGAGCTCATAAATTAATTTGAATTGAAATTAGTAAGACTAGAGCTACTAGCCTACTACTTGACTCACAGAGAAGTTGTTATAGTTGCCACTTCGGCAAGACTGAATCAACATCACTATCATCAAAATCCTTGTCATCTATTTCATATAAAATTTGATTGTTCATAGTGTTTTCTTTAGATTCACTATCAATATGCATCCAAAGTCAACTTCATCATCATTGCTTCCAATATTAGGATAGGAACCACTGCTAGTGCCATTATTTGTAATACTACCACTTCCATTTGGGTTTGAAATGTTGGCCATCCCTCTTCTTTGTATTTGTTTCTCTAAATTCTCAGAGCCCTATCATAAGGGAAACTATCTACCTCACACCTAGAATGACAGAGCCTCAAAAAATTGTCCAAATTTCTATTTAATTATTTCCTAACCTTTGACTTCAAGTAGCCCAAAGTACTAAAAAATCTCTCATCCTCCATTGAACCCAATATCATTGTCAAACATAAAATTGGTAAGCTTGAAATATTTTGGTATTGAATCTATCAACTAATTTCTATGACCAAGTTTTTTCCAAAGCTTTGTTACTAGTCACTCTTCACTTGGATTCTCCATAAGATCATATTGTTCCTTCATTACGTTTGCAAAATAATATGATTGATATCTTAATCAAGATTAATCTAATATTCCATTTATAGTTGCTCCATTGATTACTTTAGTTTTGCAAAAATGTTTAATCAAAGTCATCATCATCCTTCTAAAATCATTCAGACTATTTAGAGACCAATATTGAGGAAAAAAATTAGACATTGCCTTGAGTAGTTCCTCTAGAGGGAATCTATATCTAATTTGATATGAAATATTATAGCAAACTCGATTGATAGACTCAAGCACATATTCAACAATCTTCTTAAAGTCTTTAATTTTAACATGTGAAAGTACCTTCTCTGGTTCTACTTTGCTTCTTGATTTTTTGGGGTTAGACTCAGGGTTGATGTGGGCATAGTACTACATTGGCATGTCAACTCCATGTACCCTAGCACATACCTCATCATTTGCACCAATATGTAATAAAATCCCAAGATTTTTCAAATCTATGATTTCTATCCACTTTGCAAAATTTGATTCATCTAGTGGTTGTAATTGATACAGAGTATCTAGGATATTACATATCATTTTATGCATCTTATTATTTGGTGCAATATAAATATTTCTTTGTTGAACCTTTTAGATAACATTTCTCATTTCTTATAGCATGTGGAGAATAGTTGCTAAAGTTAAGAGTATCTTTACATCAGTTAAAATCGAATAGAGCCGAGGAAATTTGTCTTTCATAGAGTGGATTAGTTCAAGAAATGATGGATATTCAGAGAATACTCTATGCACTAGTCCATCCAAAGAGATCCATCTTGTATAATTTTCTTTAAGAAGCTTCCTCCCATTAGTAAGTCCTTGAGAAAAGTTTTGAAATTGTTAGACTCATTTTGGACTTTGACAAAAGTATTCATAAATCTCTTTGATTAAATATTCCACTTTATGAACACAACCAAAATTGCTAACAATTCCAAAAGCTAGATTCTTTCTATGGGCCATACAGTAAATGGGAATAATGTTGGGTGTCAAATCATTCTCAATCATTTTACAAAGACTGCCTTTATTACCTTGCATAACCAAATTTCTGTCCACTTCAACACACACCAACTTTTTGGAAATCTCCATGTTATCCATACCTCCATAGTTAATTAGAGTACTCTTTAATAAATCATATAAACTTTCTATTGTCGCACTACAATTCAATTTAGCAATAGAGAGTATAAAGGGTCTATGAAAAATATCATTTACATTATAAACATGTATGCACACCCAAAAAGTATTATCAATTGTTGTAACTTCATCTAGAGACAATGCAATGAAACGTTACTATTTTATTTTTTCCTTCACATCTTCTTTTTCAACTTGTGCAAGACAACTAGCCCATTGCCATCTGTTGTTTATTGACTAGTGATTGTTCAAATAGTTTTGAACTTTTAAAAAGTGCATTAAACTAGTAATTTAAGGGTAGTTTATCATAGGACACCCTCTACTCAAAATATAAAAGGTGATACTTAACTAAACAACTTTTCCCATATTTTCCACTTCCATTTCTTTCCCAAGGAAAACTTCAATAGAACCTTTTACTGTGGAAAGCTTCTGTCGTAATTTCTTATCTAATTCATATAATTTGACATTCTTGATATGAAGATAATTGTCCTTCATTTTCCAAGTTAGCATAGATTTTTCAACTCCATCTCTAGTTTCCTTTTTGTAAACTTTATCAATATGAATTTCTATGACATCAAGTTTAAGTTGTAACATCTTTTCCTTCTTTGATATGTTTGTGAAAATATTACATCTTGGGCATTGGTTCAATGAACCAGAAATTTTACACCCATTCTAATTGAAAATTCCTTTTGGATAGATCCCAACAGGATTAATCTTTTTCTAATTCCAATTTCTCCTCTCCTTCTATGTAGGAACATCATTTATGGCATCACTTTGGTTTTCTCTCCCAAGTCTATAATATCATTTTTGGCTTTACTTTTTCTTTTCTCACCCAAGTCTATGATATCATTTTGTGACTCCCTACTTAGGTGAACTACCTCAAAATCATCTTTAAGTTCATCCTTAACTAAGATATCAGGTTCACCACCTTGAACATCTTCAAAATAGTCTCCAACTTGTGATGAATCTCCTTTTTCAATATGCACTAGAGATGTCAATTGTAAATCTTGTAGGTTGCCAATATTTCCACCACCAAAGTATGTTGATAAGGTTCTATATTTTGGTGGTCTATCTTGGCTTTCAAGGATGCTACCAGAACCCCTCTTGTTTAACATTGCAAACCAATAAAGGTTACAAAAAAATTATCAACTTGTTGAATAAAAGACTGTGATAGTAGACTACTTAGACTAAATATAATAACAATAATATGATTCATTCAAATAAAAAGGGTATACCTAATATGGTACTACCCAATAAAATTTGTAATCCTATCTAAGCATATGAGATGTCCAAAGGGTATCTCCTACCCACTCCTAGCGGACAGTAAAAAATAATCACGTAAAAAATAAATTAAAAAACACTTACCTTTTAGGAAAACCACAATTCATGACTACTCACTGGGAAATGTACTCAAAACTTTGAAACTTTGGCAGCAATAAGAAATGCTAGATCAGAAAAGAGTGAATTATGTAGAATAATAGTATCTTATGAATGTATATATACCAAACTAGGTGGTGAAGTGTGCGAGATTAACAGGAAGGAATGTAAAAAGTAAGCAAAATAATGCTTCCTATGTAAGTCCAAAATATAAAATAGTTGGCTAAATGGGGCTAGTTGGCAACATGCATTGGTAAAATGGTACGTGACATCCAACCCAAGGGAAAATATTTTTTTATACTTAGGGTGAAATAGCATTGTCCAATAAGAAAAAAATAGGTAAAGGATACCAAAATTTTTAAAATAGTTTTATCCTAAGGGTATATTATGTTGGCAATTAGACCACGATTTTTGACCAATTACATGTAAACTAATGGGAAACTGGCCCAAGATTTGGACCCAAATTTTGTAAAGTTTTGGCAACACTGTTGACAAGATATATATGTTCTATTCTCCAAATGACAATCAACTAAGGAGATGTAATCACTAATTGACGAAGATTAACCACTAAAAAATTTTCTATAAGAGGAGTAACTGAGAGGGGAGGGGTGAATCAATTACTACAAAAATAAATCCTAGATCCCTTAGATGTTAGTACAAAATGCAAATAGATAACTGAATACTGCTAAAGAATAGTAAACACATAGAATGTTGTAGCTTGGTAATAACTAAATTAGCTCGGTAAATGCTTAACATATAAACCTTTAGATGTTGTCTATGATTAAAAATACTTTAACTAAGTTGCAAACACATAACATAAAATAACATGAACACATTTGACACTAGGATTTAACGTGGAAACCCAATTTGGGAAAAACCACCAATTGCAACTAGTTACTAGTTTTCACTCTTCTGTAGTGAGCCTTGTTAGGAGCCAACCTCATTAAAGGTTACAAAACACACTATTAGGTGTGACCCTATTAATGGATTTAATCACCTTGTTAGGAATGGCCTTGTTAGAGGTCTTGAGAATATTTCAATGGAATTTCCACCTTGTTAGAGGATTTGCAAATAACTGTTAAGGTAAATCTATTAGGAGATTTAGATCACTACTACAATGGTTAGAGAGTAACAATGAGATGAGCTAATTAGAATGCAACTAATTTTTTGATTATAGATCTATATTCTAGCTTGTGCTTGATCCTTCCTAATCAAATATATCTTTGTTTCTCCCCAAGGATATTCTACTTATCCTTCAAATTCACTTCCTTTTCTCATCATTAAATCTTCAATAACATCTTCATGACTTGCACACTTTGAAATCACAACTTGACCTTATACTTATATCTTTCACTTTATCAAGTTGGCTCAAATACAACTTAGAATAATCAATATTCATCTCCTTAGTCAGTTGGAATCAATAGATAAATCAATTAAGCTTAGTACAAAAAAAGGGAAAATGCTTTGATAACTAACCCAACTCGATAGAAACTAACTCAAAAATGATTTCCTTTGTTAACCAACGGAAGCTTGGTTAACACTGAAAACTTGCAAAAATCCTTTGACAATCGAGTGTACTTGGTTAGCATTGGTTCCATCCAACTTTCCTTCGTTACCCAAGTGAGCTCAATTAACACTCACTTTCTGCAACTTTTCCTTTGACGCTCAAGTGAACTTGATAGCCACTGCCTTTTGAGCTAGGCAAACATAGGAATGCTCAATAGACACTGAGAATTGTCTTCACTGCCTGAGTAAGCTTGGCATATACTAACTAATAACGATATGACATTTGTGTAACATCAAAGACAACATATAATTAGTCAATTATATCCAATAATCTTCCTTTTTGGCATTGATTTCAACACAACATGTCATAGCACAATGAAATTTTGGATTTAGACTTGAGATCTCCCTCTATTAGTATGAGCTCTTCCTTTCACTAGATTCTGTCTGCAATAGTTGCTACCAAGTTCATTCAGAACTTTCTCACTCTTTTAGAAAACTTCTTCTTTGAAAACTTCTCTCTCTTTGGTTCTTTACTTTATGTTGGTTCAAAAATTACTCAGAGATATGACAGTAAACTTCTCCCTCTTTGACAACACATGCCAAAGACAATAATTTAGTAAATACTAATGTACCTTAAGTACCAATTCATCTACAATATACCCTTGCTAATTTTGCATCAACTGATTAATCTTCAATAGGTACTAGTTGATGCATTCACTAAACTTCACTTAGTGAATTTTAGATAGGGGAATGACCCCTAGCTTACCTCTTAGATACAAAAATGCATCCTTAGGTAATGGCTTGGTGAATATATCTACAATTTTTTCCTTTGTATTCACATATTATAATTTGACTTCTTTATCTTGCACTAACTCTCTTAAGAAGTGATATTTTATAACAATATGCTTTGTTTTGGAGTGCATTACTAGATTCTTTGATATATCAATTGCACTGGTGTTATCATAATATATGACAATTGGATCTTTGATCTCTACCTTCATTCCTTCCAATAGTTGCTTGAACCAAACAATGTTAGAACAATTGATTGCTTCTGCTACATATTCTGCTTCTACTGTGGATTGAGATGTACAATTTTACTTCTTTCTTGCCCAAGATACTAGTCTTTTACCAAGAAAGAATGCTTCACCACTAGTGTTTTTTCTGTTATCAAGACTTCCTACCCAATCAACATCAGTAAATACTTTCAAGTCCAAATTGCTTCCAAATGTGTACCATAAACCATAGTCTTCAGTACCTTTCAGATACCTCATAATTCTCTTGATTTCCATCATGTGATTTTCCTTGGGATTTGCTGAGAATCTTGCCATTGTTCCAACTACTAAAGCAATATTAGGCCTTGTGTATACTACATACTACAATTTTCCAATCATTGATCTATATATGGTCTTATCTACTTCTTTGGAATCATCATTTTTGGAGAGCTTATGTTAAGTAGACATAAGGGTTTCAATTGGTCTTGAATCTTCCATTCCAAATTTCTTTAGTATCTCCTTGATATGCTTAGATTGAGTGATGTAGATACCATTCTTGTTCTGTTGTATCTATAATCCAACAAAGAATTTTATCTCACCAAACATGGACATCTCAAATTATTTACTCATTTCTTCTTAAAATGCTTTTCACAAGTCATCATTTCCTATAAATAGAGTATCATAAACAAATATTTCTGCCAATATGATCTTCTTGCTTGGTCCTTCCTTGATATACATACTATTGTTATCATTATTCCTTTTAAAAAAAATTGTACCAAGTAATTATGGAGTCTTTCATATCAAGATTTGGGAGCTTGCTTGAGACCACACAATGCTTTGTGTAACTTGCAAACCATGTCTCTTCTACTAGGATCTACAAAACCTTCTAGTTGTTCAATGTAAATTTCTTCATCAAGAATGCAGATTTGACATCCATTTGATATACTTTAAATCCTCTATGTGATGCATATGCTAGTAAGGTTCTAACACCTTCTACTCTTTCCATAGAAGCAAAGGTTTCACCATAGTCAATACCTTCATCTTGAGAATAACCTTTGCACACTAGTCTTTCTTTGTTTCTTGAAACTTTTCCATCTTCATTCAGCTTATTTCTAAATACCCACTTTGTACCAATTACATTTTTGTCCTTGGGTCTAGGAACAATAGTCCAAGTTTTATTCTTTTATATCTATTCTATCTCCTCATTCATTGTTTCAATCCAACTTTCATTTTCCAAAGCATCATTAACACTTCTAGGTTCAAATTTAGTAAGTAAACATGTACCATTTAATTTCCCTCTTGTCATTGTTTCGTTTGATTTGTCTCCAATGATCTGCTCATGTGTATGATGTCTTCTAACATATCTTGCTAACATAGGCTCTTTTTTCTTTGAATGAGTTCCACCATCTTCTTCTTGAATTTGAGTTTCAAGCTCGGGTCCTTCTGTCTATGACTTGGGTCCATTAGGATCAATTTGAACTAGCTCAGTAGCCTTTGATTGTGACTTAGGTCCTTCTAGCTTGGGTTGCATTATTTGCAACTCGGTAACCATTGAAGTTTCTAAGGACTTAGGAGATGAAGCTTCTTTTTAATTGGATAGATTTGGGAGGGTATCAGGTTTATAGTAAACAAATCTTTTGTAATCTTTCGGCTCCTTGTTGCTTTCATCTTCACTCTTTTTTGTAAACTCATCAATTCTAATGTGCACTTTCTATGATTTTGTGAGTAGAAAAATTCAAACATTTATATGCTTTACTTTTGTAGGAGTATCCTAGAAATATGCCTTCATTACCTTTTACATAAAATTTTCCTTTTCTAGATTCTTTCAATAGATAACATTTTCTTCCAAATACTTTCAAGTAACTTACATTAGGTTTGTAGCCATACCATAGCTAATAAGGTGTTTTTTAAAAATCTTTCTTCAACTAAACTTTGTTCATGGTATGAAATGTAGTTTTGATAGCTTCCTTCTAGTATTTGAGAGCAACATTCTTTTCAATCATCAGGGTTCTTGCACAATCCATGATATATCTATTTCTTCTTTCAACTATCCCATTCTGCTATGGTGTACCAGGGGTTGATACTTATCTTTTTATTCCTCTTTCAATGCACAAATTATTGAATTCATGGGAGATGAATTCACCACCTCTATCTAATCTTAAGCATTTCAACCTTTTTCTAGTTTCCTTTTCTACTCTTTCTAGATACCACTTGAATTTTTGAAAGGCTTCTGATTTATCTTTTAGATAGATTGTTGTCATCATTCTAAAACAATCATCAACAAAAAGAATGATTTTTTTTTCTCTACTATAGCTTTCTATTCCAATAGGTCCACATAAATTTGTATGAAAATTTTCCAAGACTTCTTCTTATTGATAATCTTTTCTTTTGAAGCTAGTCTTTCCCATCTTACAAATTTGGTAATTCTTACATAGACCCATGTCAAGCTTCTTCAAACTAGGAATACTTCTTACTCTTTTATGTTTGATTTCTTAATCAAATTATCAAAATTCACATGACATAGCCTTTTGTGCCATAACTAGCTTTCCTCTACTTGAGCAATAAAACATGAACAATCATCGATATCAAGATAAAATAGATTACCTTTTGTTTGTTTGCCATATCCAACCAAATTTCCTTTCCCATCCTACAATTTGGCCAGTCCATTCATGAATTCTACCTTGAATCCAATGTTATTCAATTGTGCCACACTTAGTAGATTATGCTTTAGTCCTTCAACCCAATAGGCATTGTCACATACAAGTTCTTTAGTCAACAAGATACATCATTTTCCTTTTATGTTACAAGATTTATTGTTTCCAAATCTTACACTACCTCCATCATAATATTCCATGTGCTCAAATTTTGTTTTATCTCTAGTCATATGATGTGAGTAGTGACTATCAATAATCCATATATCATTTTTGCTAAAATGAGAGATAAGTGCCATCTTATCTCCTTCATCATCAAATTCATCTCTCATAGCTATAAATACCATTTCATCTTCATTGTTATCAAAATTTTTAACTATAAAACAAGATTTCTTACTTTTTTCCTTGAAGTTCTTGTAGCTCTTGGAGTCCTTCTTGCCTATATGCTTATTGCTTTTCTTCTCATCCTTGATTTCCTTATTTGTATTTGGAAACCTACCAACAATGTGACCAACTTCTTTACAAGAAAAGCAAATCAAAGGAACTTTACCTTTGTACTTTCCTCTTCCTTTGGAATAATTCCTTACAAGCAGGGCTTCAACAACTTCAAGATCACTGTCTAAAATTTATTTTGATGATCCATCTTCTTCACTTCCTGATTGACTAGACTTTGATTTCTTATCCTTCTCTTTGAGTGAGAGTTTAGCTTTAAATGTAGATTCAATATTCTTTGAAGCAAGAACATAATTTTCATAGTTATCTAATTCAAAAGCTATCATTCTTCCAACTAGAGCATCCAAGCCTAATTTATTATTTGGATCACATCTCATTTGTTGAATAGAAGACACTCTAATTGCATAAATAGGAAGAAGAGTTTTGAGCACTTTACTTACAATAGTTTCCTCCTTAATGTCTCCTCCAGATGCTTTGATTGCACTTACACTGGCCTTGATCCTTTCCACATATTTTGCAATGTTTTCATCTTCTCTCATTCTCATTTGATCAAATTGTCCTCTAAGGCTTTCTATTTTGGCTCTTTTTACACTATCATCTTCTCCATAGATATCTTTTAATTTGTTCCACATTTCATAAGTAGTTTTGCAATCCTTTACCTCATCAAATTCAACATAACTAAGAGTAGATGCAATATATATCATCATGATATTGTGATTCTTCTTTTCAACAATATCTTCAATTGATAAAGTTCTAGTGGGAGTCTTGTATTCAGCATCAAGATACTTGCAACCTAAATCACTGATGGTAGCTAGATGTAGCCTCATAAGTCCTTTCCCTACTGCAAAATTGTCTCTGTTTAGCTTGGGAATCTCTCTTTTGTAAGACTTCCTAATCTTTAGCTTAGGTCCTTGAAACCTTCTCTGCAAGCACCAAAAGCTTTGATACCAATTGTTGGAAATATAAGAGGAGTAACTGAGAGGGAAGGGGTGAATCAGTTACTACAAAAATAAATCCTAGATCCCTTATATGTCAGTACAAAATACAAATAGATAACTAAATACTGTTGAAGCTCGGTAAACACATAGAATGCTATAACTCAGTAATAATTGAATTAGCTCGGTAAATGTTTAACATATAAACCCAATTTGAGAAAAACCACCAATTACAACTAGTTACTATTTTTCACTCTTCTGAAGTGAGCCCTATTAGGAGCCAACCCCATCAAAGGTTAAAAAACACACTGTTAGGTGTGACCTTGTTAAAGGATTTAATCACCCTATTAGGAGTGGCCTTGTTAGATGTCTTGAGAATAATTCAATGGAATTTCCACCTTGTTAGAGGAGTTGCAAATAGCTGTTAAGCCAACTATGTTAGGAGATTTAGATCATTGCTATAATGGTTAGAGAGTAATAATGAGATGACTTGATTAGAATGCAACTAATTTTTTGATTATAGATCTCTATTATGGCTTGTACTTGGTCCTTCTTGATCAAATATATCTTTTCTGCTCCACAAGGATATTCTACTTATCCTTCAAATTTGCTTCCTCTTCTCATCATTAAATCTTCAATAACATCTTCATGACTTGCACACTTTGAAATCACAGCTTGACCTTATATCTTCCACTTTGTTAAGTTAGCTCAAATACAACTTGGAATAATCAATATTCATCATGTTAGTCGACAAGAATCAATTAATCTTAGTACAAAAAGATAAGAAAATCCTTCGATAGCCAACCTAGCTCGGTAGAAACTGACTCAAAAATGATTTCCTTTGTTAACCAATAGAAGCTTAGTTAACAATGCAAACTTGTGAAAATCCTTTGACAACTGAGTGAGCTTGGTTAGCACTGGTTCCATCTAGTTTTTCTTCATTACCCGAGTGAGCTTGGTTAACACTAGCTTTCTACAACTTTTTCTTTGACACTCGAGTTAACTTGGTAGACACTGCCTTCTGAACTAGACAAACACAGGAATGCTCAGTAGACACTGAGAACTATCTTCACTACCTGAGTGTGCTTGACATATACTAATTGATAATGATATGACATTTTTGTAACATCAAATACAACACACAATTAATCAATTGTATCCAACAGAGGTCAAGTTGGCACTTTTTTCCATAAATGCTTACAAATCTCCTGGTCCAGAAGTATTTCCCCAATATTCCTCTTGGAATTCTTAGACATTGTTAGTTATGGTGTTTTTAGAGCTACTAGAGGTTATTTAGTAGGGGAAAGGGAGACACTTTAATAGGGTTGTAGGTCTCCATAATTCTGGGCCACTAAGCCATTCAAATATGTATGAAAGGGAAAGAGGGGAATTCCCAAATATGATTCTACTTATGATCCAAATTAGATTATCTAGAACCAAAAGGAAAAAAGAAACCAATACTAAATTTTAATTACAAAGTGGGATGCAATACAAGGAAACATACTCTTTAGCCCATGATAGGATAATGTGTAAGTGAAATTGAACTAATTTCTTGAATTAAGTAAATCTAGATGTTGTGTGAACACATTTAGCCCAATTAAGATATAGATATAGGGTAAAGATATAAAAGCAAGTTGAATATAAAAGACTCACCTTGAAATGTGTAGAGGAAGATGTATTTTATCTCCAAACCTCTCATAATACCCGCTTGGAAATCTTAGAATGAAATGAAGAAAGGTACAAAACCCAAAAATCTTCCTAGAAAATGATATTGAAGGGATATGTCGACTTGGAAAGGTGCCTTCTACCAAGTTGACATTTTTAATAACCTAAAACTGACTTCTCCAAAAATCTCCCAAAAAGTAGGTTTCAAATGTGTAGGCTTTGACTAGTATCCTATAGATAGATACATAAAATAAGGGTTTTGTGGTTGGGGCTTGATGAGGGCTTTCCTTGGTCAAGCCCTAGGTTGAGGAATTAACCATAACTAAAAAATATAAATGAAAATGACTGAAAAATAAGATAAATTTTAGGAATCACCTTGTTTGGAACCCTTGTCAATAAGGATTTTGTATGTAAATGTATTGTAGATCTTGAACTAGGAATGCAAGGTATCTCCACACTTTGCAATAGATCTACCTTAATTCCATCATGGTGCCATGGATGTAAAAGTGCATTAATGAAGAAGATGATGAATTATTCAATATAGATATCCTCCTTGAAGGCCAACAATAAGCTAGATCTTGAAGAGGAAATTCTCACAAACAATCCTTCAATGCTAGAAAGAAATCTACTTGTTTCAAAATCTTGAAAGCTCAAACTCCTTGAATGCAAATGATAGAAATACTCACTTGAGAGAAAGAACATGTGATATTGGAATTAAATTTATTGAAAATGAATCCTCAAAGTCTCCTTATATATGATTTTTTGGGTGAGAAAACAATACAAGCCAATGAGAGAGCGAAAGAAAATTAATTAAACCCTCTAGGCCTTCCGTGCCCCAAGCCCCAAAACTAGCGAGGACTAGGTGAACCTGGATCGATGCAGTCCTAGTCTAGGTCAACTTGGAAGGATTAGATTGACCTAGGAGGACTAGAATGACCTAGTCCTAGAGGTCAGGTTAGGGAAGCCACATGAAGCCCATGTAGATACAAGGAGAAACAAGGTGGAAAGCGGAAGAAGAAAGAGAAAAAGTGATTGAGCATGGGAAAATTCATGGTCTAAAGAAGGTATTATGGAGAGGGAGATTTAAGATCTTAAAAAGGAAAGGGAGATCATTTTAAGAGAGTACATTTATCCCCCACTTTAGCAAGAGTGTGAGTTTCCTCAAACTTATGATAAAGTAGTTCAAGAGAAAAAGAGAAAATCTTATCATGATCTAGGAGGAAAATAGATCATGAAGCCCCCAAGAGACTTGAGGCTTTGTCACATCCAAAATCATAATAAGAGAGATAAACACAATGAGAAAGGGGTGTAATTACTTGTCCAATAAGGTTTGTGTGCCTTATTGTGAACAACACAAGAAATAGAAAAAAGAATGGGGGAAAGGTCTCTACAAAAGGGGTTGGTATTTAATAGTCTAGAAAGTGTGTGTGACTTGCTAGTCAATCCATTGAGGGATTCAACTTCGAGGGAAATTTATGTCCCAAAAAAAGAATAAAAAAATGACTAGGTCTAACGATGTGTGTGTACATATAGGATCAAAACAAGATCGAGCTTTCCAGACTATTAGTAGTCAAAAGAAGGATTTGACTTCCCAAACCATCAATTACCTTAGAGAGAGATCCAAAAAGAGACCAAGTCTAGAGAAACTATCAATAGTTCTCATAAAATAAGAAGGAAAGAGTGAGAGAGGGGTAAACATGAAATAACAGTGCATAGATTTGGGTATATCTTAGAAATCATACCAAGAACAAAAGGCTAAAGCAACCCACATTATACATAGAATCCATATTTGTATTTCATGTTCAAAGGATGAGTAGAGTGTATGCCTACATGTTAAAGTGATTGCAAACACCTTAAAAAAGGAAATGACTTTAATGGAAGTGTACATACATCCACTAAATAATGTTTCCACAATGACATGCCTCTAAGAAGAGAAGCATATCAAGGGAAATGGGCACATAACAAAAAGAAAAAGGAAAAAATGAGCATGAAGTGATCTATTAACTCTTGGATCAATAAGATTATGTAATAAGATGTTATATTGTATCAAGTATGAAACTATCATCATTACCCAAAAAAGTATAACTATGACACAATGGAGGAAAAGACACATAAGAGTTATTAAGATGAGTCTTTTTGGCCCAATAATATGGAGACCAAAAAGAGGCAGTGCTACCATATCATAAGCAACCAAGAAGACTATACAAGATCACTATTACAAACAATAGCACAAGTAAAAAATAACATATATCATCATATAGAAGATAGAGATACAAATAGAAGAATGTAGATGATAGGGTGATTAATTTATCCTCTTGAACCCAATGAAGCAACAAGGATCATCTAAAGCAATTAAAACAAAATATATAACAAAAAAACAATGCATGAGAAAACACAACACAAGAACACAAAGACTACCATGATAAATAAATTCCACATCAAGTTTTAAACTATCCATTATAGTAGGAATCACATTGAGTTCTAAGCAAGGACTTTGGGAGTCATGATGCTCATTACTAGGGGTGATCGTAAGCTATGTATAAATAATGTTGGGCAAACCATTATCCATATCAATTAATTATTCATCACCACTATCATGTTCATCATATAAAGTATCCTCCATATCTAGATTAATTGAATCTAAAATAAAAACAAAATCATCATGTTTATCCATATGCATAGAATTACATTATTTAGCTTCCTCCAAAGACTTCTATATGTTTTTTAATCAAAGGAAGGTAAAGGTTGAGATAAAGACGTAGAATTAGAAGTAAGAGAACAATATTTATCCTTTTCTTTAGCTTGATGGTTCTTGTGATGCTGACAAGCATGTTGATTATGAATAGTCTTACGAGATGCAACTAGAGGATTAGGATCAACTACCGTATATTCTAAGGAAGGAACATCAAAATGTTTAGAAATAGTAGCTGAGCAAATAGATGTAGAAGGTAAAATAGGTTCAGAAGTAGAAGAAGTAGATTGAGTGGGAAAGATACGCACATGTGAATAATCCTTAGGAAAACTAAATTCCACGATCTTTGGTACTTTATATTTTTGATAGTTTTTATAGAGATGATTAGGATGAGTAGGTGGTTTCTCAAGATGAGATGGCCAATAGAAATAAATTTTAGCACAATCTCTAGGACACAATGTTTTATAAAGAGAATGATTAATAGTGTTTAGTGGTAAAACAAAAGCACTTTAATAATATTTAGGTCTCCACTTTACGAGGTCACTAAGGCATTCAAATATGTGTGTGAAGGAAAGATGAGAATTTCCAAGTATGATCCCACTTATGATCTAATTTAGATTAGCTAGGACCCAAAGGAAGAAAGGTGCTAATACTAAATTTGAACTATAAAGAGGAATAAAATACAAGAGAATATACTTTTTAAGACCCTTGATAGGATAATGTGAATGTGGAATTGAACTAATTGCTTAAATAATGTAAATCTAGATGCTATGTGAATAAAATTATCCTCATTAAGATATAGATCCAAGGTAAAGATATGAAAGGAAATTAAATATGAAAGACTCACCTTAAAATTTGTAGAGGAAGATGTATTTTTGCTCCAAAACTTGCAGACCTTAAATGTATTTGAATATTCATCCACACATCTCCAAATAAAGCGACAAAAGGAACACAACCAAATTCTCACCAAAATCTATGAATGAACGACTAGATTGAACTTGGAAGATGTCTTATGACCATGTTGACATAGTCTGACAATCTACAACTGATGACTCTAGAAATCTTATGAACAGTAGGTTCCAGATCTATATTTCTTTTCGCTCCCAACCTGCAAATCAACATAGAAAAGAAAGGTTTTGGGGGTTGGGGTTTGATGAGGGATTTCCTTGGTCAATACCTAGGTTAAGAAATTAATCATAAATAAAATACATATAATAAGAGAAATTCTTGCATTTAGATGATCTAAATAATATCAAGTGAAAGATACAATTACCTTTGAACAAGGAATTGTCTTTGATATAAGATTATGTAAGTGTAATAGTCTTGACCCAAAGAAACCATAAAGATATCAAAGAAGACAAAACCTCATGTATGAAAATGTATGTGACATGTCAGAGAAAAATTGTATAATAACTTGAATAGATTGGAATGATAGATCTTCTCATTGGAGCCAAACTCCACTACCACCTTGAAGGAAGAAGCTTGATGCAAGAAGGAGATGCTTGGACTTGAATGCTTGAAGATGTTAAGATGTTTTTTTTTAAGAAGCTTTGAGTAATTGCTTGTGGAGACAAGATAAATTGAGAAAAATATCCCCCAAGCCTTATTTTATACTAGTTTTCGGGCAAGAAAACAAAGTAAGTTAACTGGAGAAATAATTAAATTAATTAGTAAACTCTAGAACTTTTGGGCCCTGAACCCTATAGATGTTAAGGACTAGGTTGATTTGGGTCAAAATAGTCTTAGACTAGGTCAAACTAGGTTGACCTAGTCCATACCAGATTGACCTAAGTCCCGAACGACTAAACATGTAGGCCATAGAAAGTGTCAGGAAGTAGTGCAGGTGAAACTGGAAGATAATGAATAGAACATGAGATATGGTCAAAAGGGTATCAAAATGACACCTAGAAGACCATTTTGGAAAGCAAGATATGATGAAGAAGCATTAAATGGAAAAGAAGAATGGATAAGGAGACTAAAACCACACTAAGGAGGGCTAAAAGGTCTCAAAATAAAGTGTGTCCATTTCAAGACAATACATTCAGCCCCCACTTTAGGGGGAGTATGAGACAAGTCATACTCTCAGTAAAGGAACGAAAGAAGAGAGAAAATGTCACATCAAGGTATAATATCACTAAGCTTAAGGATATAAGGCCAAAAATCTATTATCCTAATTCCATTCTTGTGCATAAGAGCACAAAAACAAAGCAAAACAAAAGTCAAAGGAAACAAAGCCAAAAAGACACAAAAAGGGTTAGTACTAAAGCCAAAATCAACTAGTGAAAGATACCTTAGGTAAGAAAATATCCCATTCACTAATATCACATTTAGAAGGATATTACAAAACATAAGAGATTGTATAGGAAAGGCAAGAGCATCACAAAGGATTGTGTTCCTCATGATTATATCCCACTAACATGAAATCATAAAGAGAAAGTGTTTATCTTGCCCAGTAAGGTTTGTATCCCTTACTATGAATCAAAATGAGGGAGGATGGAATGCTCTAACATATTTGTGTGCTTGATAGTTAATTCTATAAAAAATAAAATGTAGGATTAAATGGTCTAGCGGGTTTGTGTGCCCAATAGTTAATCTTGTGTGCTTGTGGACAACTTATGCATGCATGTGTATGTGTCCACCCATGGATCAATTTAATAGTATCAATATAGGGTGTAAATGTGTGTGTGTTACCCTAGGAGGGATTTATCAAAAAAAAGGTTTGTTTCCTTGGGATGGAGAAGTATCACTAATACCCATAGAGGATTTAGGAAAAACAAAAAAACAAAAGGATTTTTTTCCTTGGGATGGAGAGATGTACAAAGAGAGTGTATATATTCCCCCCTCCTTAGGATGCCTATGTAACCATAGAAATTGTAAGAAAGAGAATCAAGGATAACTACTTCTATCAACAAGGAGATATCCCCTATCAACAATGTATACCTTAAACTTAACAAAGAACATGAACGCTTATAAGCTAAGGAAAATCATAAATTGTGAAAGGATATTTTGCAAATGAGAAGAGGCCTTTGAAAGAAAGATGTCTTATGTACAAGACATATACCTTCAAGAAGTGTCATGAACAAAGATACAAATTCCAAGAAGAATAAATATGCACCTATTTAGCCTCCTATATACATATGAAATATGGATCACTGGAAGAAGGATGAAAAGATTTAGAGCACATAGTAAGGGTAAATAGGTTTTCAAATAAGAGGTGATAATCAAGGACATACACCTCTTTTATAAAAGAGAGAGTCATGATCAAGACATAACTCCTTATAAGAAAATAATGTCATGTAATAAATAAATGCCACTATACTAAGGAAAACTAATCCTTAGACAAATAAAGAGAACGGACATACAAAAGGACTTGCCCCCCAAGCAAGAGACAAGAAAGAGAATCTATGATAAGATTATGCTACAAGATCATAGGAGATATAAGAATGTTGAAAAAAACCAATAGTTATTAAAAAATCATCCAATATCAACAAGAATAATATCATATAATGGAAGGATATATAAAAGAAGACATCATAGGATAGCCTACTCTAAATATCATAAAATAGTAAGAGAATGTATCACATACAATGTAAGCTATAGATAATTATCAAATGAGAAACATTAATAATCAAAATATGAAAAAGATATTTGTTAGGCAAAAGACACATGATCCTACATGTAACAATTTTTTTTCATACCCAAAGATAAAAATGTATCATAAAATAATAGGATCTATAGAGAAATGATTGAAAAGAGGAGAACCATGCTATACATATAATAGGAGATAGCATGAAGAAAGAAGATGAAAATATACATCAAAATGAAATCCTTATAATATACATAATAAAAAGATCAAGTTTTAAAATCAATCAATGCAAACATATTAAATAATACATGCCTAAAAAGGATAAAATGATAAGGGAAAACATAAGAGACTATATTGATATTAAATATACACTTAGGAAAGAATATCTAGGTATCAAATAAACAACATAGATCCCAAGAAATGATGATCCTTTCCCCCCATGCAGGTGAACAAAGAGAAAGGCCTATTGTACCACTCCTGAACATATTATACAAAATAATAGGGAGTAGTGACAATAGGGATTAGAAATACTATGTATTTTTTTGAAGAAAAGAGTGTATATCTTGTGTATAAGAAAGTTTATCATGTCCAATATTTCCATGAATATAGATGATAAATTCTATACAAGCATGAAGATGATTTTCATTAGTGTAGAAAAAATGACATTTAAATATATCCACAATATTTAGAATTGATGGTTGATATTGTAAGGTAGGATATTGCAAAAGCTGATGATAAACCCTTAAGGATAATTCTTCTCTAATATCAATAGGAGTAAGGTGTGGAACCAAAAGAAGAAGAAGTAAAGGAGGTCAAGGTGGAGGAGAAGAAGAAGGATCATTAGAAGAAGGAATATGACTAAGACCCCACTTATGATTTTGTGTAGGAGGGTCAATAGGGTTCTTAATACCATGCTCATTAATATCAAGACCTGAACCCTTATAACCTTGTCATATGATAATGTTATAAATCATACTATAAGTATGGTTAAGGGTAGAAGGATAAAATGTGGTATCAGAAGAAGTATGAGAAAATGTATTATAAGAAGGAATTATAGGAGAAGTAGTGTGGAGAGAAGGTTGAGAAGTAGGAGGATGTGATGGCTCATTTAAAATTTTAGAAATATCAGGATCATGATCCATATGTTGAATATTTTGAAATGTAGAAGTGGTTTCATCATTAGGAAGAGTAGGCATATGATTAGGGTTGGGATTGGGAGGATCACTAACAAAATCTCCAATGCCACCTAAAAGATAAATAAGAAAACCATATAAAAGTCTAATTATAGTCTTAAAATATGCTCTATCTAGAAACCTTATGTTAATTATCCATATAAGAAAAAATCCAAGAAAAACATGTAAAGACATGAATAATGTAAAGTGAGAGAAACTTGCATCAACATCATAAGTATGATAAAGACATGAAAGAAGAGTAGTAACCATAAAAAGCATGATATACCAAAATAAATCCATATTAAAAATCCCCTAAAGATTTACCTAAAAATGAATTAAATGCTTAATGGAAATACAAGAGATCTAGAAAAGGGGAAAATGAGGTTCACAATAAAAAGGTAAACATCCAATGTAAATGATCTAACTCCAAAGAAAAAGAAGGGGGAAAGAAGTCAAGTTCACCAAAATGTTTAATGGTAAAATGGAAGCACTTTAATAAGATGTAGGTCTCCACTATATGGGATCACAAAGCCATTCAAATATGTGTGAGGGAAAGAGGAGAATTTCCAAGTATGATCCCACTTGTGATCCAAATTATATTAGCTAGGACCCAAAGGAAGAAATGTGATAATACTAAATCTGAACTATAAAGAGGAATACAATACAAGAAAATATACTCTCTCAGACCCTTGATAGGATAATGTGAATGTGGAATTGAACTAATTACCTAATAATGTAAATATAGATGCTATGTGAACTCAATTATCCCAATTAAGATATATATTTAGGGTAGAGATTGAAAGGAAGTTAAATATGAAAGTCTCATCTTAAAATGTGTAGAGGAAGATGTATTCTTTTTTCAAAATGTGCATATATAAACTATATTTGAATATCCATCCACATATCTTAGAATAAAATGAAAAAAGGTAGAAAACCTAGAAATCTCCCCGAAATCTAAGACTAAAGGACTAGGTTAACTTGGGAAGATGTCTTACTTCCAGGTTGATGTAGTTCAGTGAATAAATAAATAAAAAGGTTTGGGGGTTGGGGTTTGATAAGGGTTATCCTTGGTTAAGCCCTAGGTTAAGTAATTAATTGTAAATGAACTGTAAACAATAAGAGAAACTCTTTCATGTAGAAGATTTGAATAATATCAAGTGAAAGATACAATTACCTTTGAAGATGCAATTGTCTTTGATATATGATCAAGTATGTAATTGTAATAGCCTTGAATCAAAGAAATCATAAAGTTGTCAAAGAAGCCAAAACCTCATGTATGAAAATGTATTTGACATGTCATGGATGGATTGTAGAAAAACCTAAATGAATTAGAATGATGGATCTTCTCCTTAGATCCAAAATCCAATACCACCTTGAAAAAAGAAGCTTGGTGCAAGAAGGAGATGCTTGGATTTAAATGCTTGAAGATGTTTCTAGTGGATATGAGATAAATTGAGAATGAGATATGAAAATGAAGCCCCCAAGCCTCATTTTATACTATTTTTTGGGAAAGAAAACAACTCAGGTTGACTAGGGAGGTAATTAAATTAATTGGTAAACTCCAAAACTATTGGGCCCTAAACATTGCAATCACTAGGGACTAGGTCAAGTTGGGTTGACCTAGTCTAGAGCAAGTTGACCAAGGTTCACCTGGTCCCAAAGGAATGAATAGGTAGGCCACATGAAGTTGTAGGAGGTAGTGTAGGTGAGACTGAAACATAATGGACAAAACATGAGATATGATCAAAAGGGTATCAAAATGACACCTAGAAGACCATGTTGGAAAGAAAGAGATGATGAAGAAGCAAGAAATGGAATAGAAGAAGGGATAAGGTGACTTAAACCACAGTAAGGAGGGATAAATGATCTCAACATGAAGTGCATCCATATTAAGATGGTATAATTACTAATAATGTCTCCATCATGAGGAAATTGAAGGCATTTATGAATAGGATAAGCAACAAATTGCATGGAAGAAATTCATGGAATTCCAAGCTTAAATTAAAATTGATCAAAAATAGGAATAATAGAAAAGGTAGTAAAAACAACTTTCCCTGAAAGAGTAATAAGTAATGTGATAGAACCTTGATGCCAATAAAGAAAACCATTACAAGTTTGAATCTATAAAAGAGTTGTATCATAAGTATCTCTATGAAATACTTTGTTAAAAAGGTGTTCTTTAGTGATAACATTCATAACAGAGGAAGGATCCACCAAAGTACCATGAGATAGAATATGAGCAACTCTAGCAATGTTGTAAAGAGGACCATTAGGTGCCTTAAACATATTAGACTAACTAAAGCTAATAATAGGTGTCTTTTTAGGTTTAGGTGGAGAAGAAATTAGAGGTCAAAGTTCTAAATTTACATGATTCAATTCTTGTATCCTCTCATCATATTTAATATGGTTATCAGAAGAAGAAGGTTGATTACTAACATTTTCCAAGTGAGAAGGTAAAGGATCGGTATAGATCTAGAAATTTGATTAAGCAGTGCAATAGATTCATTCATGTTATTAACTTGAGAATCAACATATAGATCCTTATAATCAATAAGGTATTGAACAAAATTCTTCAAACCATAACAATTTTGAGCATCATGACCTAGCTGACAACAATATTGACAAAAAGAATTTGAATCAAAAGATTTGGGTAACAATTTACTAGGATCAATAAGATGAATAGGAGGAAGGTTAAGAATTTGAGCATGAATCAACTCAGTCATCACCTTATAGAAAGGTCTACATTATTGAGTGTACTAACAATTAGAATGATATATAGAGGAAAATATGGGCGTACCTTTAGTTGAAGTAGCAACTTGATCAACAATTGAATTTGTAGACTTGATTTTCATGAAACTATTAGGTTTAGAGAACTTGTTTGAATTTCTCACAACATGACTCTTATCAGTATAAACATGAGCCATCATAGTAGAGCACTTTAGTTGATTCACTTGTAACTAGTAATGGTGAAGCATTGCACATAGATATGAAAATGAGGTATACTCAATAAGAAGGATCTTATCACTAATGTCTTTTTGTAAATTAGAAATAAAGATGCATTGAATATCATGATCAGACACATGATAAGAAATCTCAGTATACAAATATTTAAATATATCAATAAATTTGGTAACTTTCTCTTTAAAATTATTCTTAAAATGCATTAAATTAGTTAAAGATATTTGTTGACCAATATTATTCTCTAACTATTGAATTAAAGCATTAGCAAGAGTTTGAAAAGAATCAATAGAATAAGGAGTTAGAGAGCAATACCACTACAAGGATCCATCCCTAAAAGTATGGGGAAACAACTTAGCCATGAACCTATAATTGTGAGAAAAATCACTAAATATAGTTTGGAAAGTTTTAACATGATTATGAGATATCTCTTACTATTTATACTATTATAAGTCTCAATATGAGTTACCTCAACATGTTGTGGTATAACAACATGAAGGATATCTAAGGAATGATTATTAGCAACATCACATGTAGGAATATTGTATGTAGGTTGAGTTAATTGAGTGAGTTGTAAAGAAGTGATGGTTTGACTCAAGGTACTAATGGTAGGACCAATTAAACTCTAGTAGGTATAGGTATGCTAGATGGATTAGGAAAGTTATAAGAAGTAGAAGGACTATGTAAGGATGTTGGTGAAGGATTAAGGAATGGGTAAAGGGTTCAAATAAGTAAAAGGAACCACATTAAATGAAGGTAATGAAGAAGGAATGAAAGTAGGATGAACACTCACAGGAAGTGAAAGGATAGGAATACCAACACTTAAAGAGTGGAAAGTTGTGTAGTTAGTCATAAGAAACATAGCATATGTAGGTATTCTAGAAAAAGTGGTAAAAATCAAAATAGAAGGTTCAATGGCTATGGAAGGAGGATATCCTAACTCTTGAGAACATTTTATCAAATACTTAGCATGGGTATTAATAAGGTGAGACATACCACACAAGATAGAAGGGTTATTATCATAAGTTAACAAGCCTCAAAATAGATTCAATAGCAACAAGACTATTAGGATTCTAATTTTCTTGAGCAATCCAAGTTTCCAATTTATCAAATTCATTAGAAAGCTTATCAACTAATGAAGGAGAAACTCTTAAATAATCAGTCATCATGGGATGAGTGAGAAGATTTATGCTCCATTATAGGATTAAGATCATGAGAAGAGATGTGAGTGTCATCATGAGTCCTAGGAAGAAAAGAGGAATCATTATCAAAGGAGCCCATGAGTCTATGGCTTCACCTAACAAGAATACTATAGGTTGGACTTTGTGTAATTAATCTCATGATAGAGAAGATCACAAAGGAAAACCTAATGAGATCTCACCATGAACATGCAATAAAGAGCATAAAAGAGAGCTCTAACCACTCACAGGATAGTGAAATCTAACTCTATGGAAAGAGGTAAGAAGGTCAGGTTTACCAAAAGAAAGAAAAATACCCAAAAAAATCTAACATGAAAAATAAGGGGGGACTTGTTGGGTTCATAAGAATGTTTAGGGGGAAAAGGGAGACACTTTAATAGGGTTGTAGGTCTCCAAAATTCTGGGCCACTAATCCATTCAAATATGTATGAAAGGGAAAGAGGGGAATTTCCAAATATGATTCCACTTATGATCCAAATTAGATTAGATAGAATCCAAAGGAAGAAAGGCACCAATACTAAATTTAAATTATAAAGGGGAATGCAATACAAGGAAATGTACTCTTTAGCCCTCGATAGGATAATGTGTATGTGAAATTAAACTAATTGTTTAAATAAAGTAAATCTAGATGCTTTGTGAACACAATTATTAAGATATAGATCTAGGGTAAAGATATGAAAGGAAATAAAATACAAAAGACTCATGTTAAAATGTGTAGATGAAGATGTATTTTAGCTTTGAAACTCAGAGATTTGAACTATTTCTAAATATCCATTTGTGGATCTCGGTATGAAACAATGGAAGGAATAAAACCTAGAAAAGGAAATTAAATGTCTAGGTCAACTTGAAAGGAATCCTTTCACTAGGTTGACATTGTTTGATAACTTGTAACTAACTTCTCCAAAAAGCTCCTAAAAAGTAGGTACCATATCTGTAAGCTCTGGTTGGTATCCTATAGATAAACATAGAAAATAATGGTTTTTTGGTTGGGGTTTGATGAGAGATTTCCTTGGTCAAACCCTAGGTTAAGGAATTAAAAGTAATTGAGATATATAAATCTAAATGACTAAAAGACAAGATAGATGTTAGGATTCACCTTGTTTGAAACCCTTGTCAATAAGGATTTTTTTATGTAAATGTACTATAGCTCTTGAACTAGGAATGTAGGGTATCTCCACACTTTGAAATAGATCTACCATAATCCCATCATGGTGCCATGGATGTAAAAGTAAATCAATATAGAAGATGATGAATTCTTCAATAGATCTCCTCCGTTTATGCAAATAATAAGCTAGATCTTGAAGATGAAATTCTCACAAAGGACCCTTCAATGCTATATAGAAATATCCTTGCTTCAAAATATTGAATACTTGAACTCCTTGAATGAAAAATGAAGAAATATTCACTTGAGAGAAATATCTTGTGATTTTGGAATTTAATTTATCAAAATGAAACCTCCAAGTCTCCTTATATATGAGGTTTTAGGTGGGAAACCAATAAAATTTGATAGGAGAGTGAAAGAAAATTAATTAAACATCTAAAACCTTTCAAGCCTCAAGTCGTGAAACCACTAGGGACTAGGTTGACCTGGGTCAACTCACTCTAGATCTAGGTTGACCTAGGTTGACCTAGTCTAGTTCAATTGACTTGGGTCAACCTAGTCCTAGATGTGAGGTTAGGGAAGTCACATGCAGCTCATGGAGATACCAGGACAAATGAGGTGGAAAGAGGAAAAAGCAAGAAGAAAATGGGATTGAGCATGAGCATATCCATGGTCCAAAGATGGTATTATGGAGAGGGAACTAAAAGGTCTTAAAAATTCAAGTGTATCCATTTTAAGATGGTATAGAGACCTTGCTAGATTAGGTAAGATTTTAAGACAACTAAATGATATCTACATTGTTATGATCCCTAAACACAATGATCTAATATCTATGAATGATTTTAGACTCATTATTCTATGTAATACATTATAAAAAATCCTTACAAATATTGTGGCTAATATAATCAAATCACTTTAGGATAAAATTACAAACCCCAACCAGAAGGGGTTTGTCTCGGGTTTGATGTTTGTCATCATAATGCATGAATTCATCCACTTAATGGATATGAGTAAAGGAGTTGGTATGGATTTCAAGTTTGATATCTCCAAATCTTGTGATAAAGTCATTTGGACCTTCCTATACAATATTTTGAGTATGATGGGCTTTAATCAATATGTTGTTAGCTAAATAAAGGAATATGTGGAAATGGTTAAGTTCACTATTTTGATCAATGGGAACTAGAGACTAAATTATCCCCTAGTAAATGGGTAAGATAGGGGGTTATACTCTCCACTTACCTCTTTATCATAGTGGTGGAGGTCTTAGGACATAATATGATGAACTTGATCAGCTTAGAAAGAACTACATGCATCAAACCTACTTCTACCCTTCCTCCCTCAGGCTTGCATCAATTTCTAGATGACACCTTCTTTGGCATCTCTTCTCTAATTAAGGCTAGAGAATAGAAATACATCCTTAATCACTATGCCTCTACCTCAAGGAAATGTATCAATTATCAAAAGAGCAAAGTCATTTTCTTTAATATGACCCTGGACCTTTAATGTAAAAGTTTGATAATTTTGGGCTGCTAGTCTACTAACCTCCCCTCTACTGACCTCTGCCTTCTAATGATAGTTAAAGATGTCAATACTAATTTTTGGAACTCTATCCTTGAGTGCTCATAGAAAAAACTTATTAGGTGGGAAGGTAAGCTTCACAGTAGTGTTGGGAAATTACAATTGGTTACTTCTTCTCTTTAGGGAATACCTATCTCTCTCTAAAATTACAAGATCTATGGGTGAAAAATTGGAGAAGATCTAACACACTTTCTTATGGTCAAACAATGAAGGAAAAATAAGACATCCTCTTGTTTCTAGGGACAAGGTCTACCTCCCCAAAAACCTAACTAGCCTTGGTATCCATAAAGATACAAGAATGAATAAACCCCTCATCACAAAGTTGTTCAGAAGCTTATTTTGGGTGTTGTTGGTTGGCACAAAGTTATGGAGGTAAAATACCTCAAGGGGGAGCTTCAACAATAATTTTACTCTATGTGGGTTGCCACATGGCTCTAAAATTTGGCATTACATTCTTAGGTGCAGAAGACTTCTACTATCTAGAGCTTGTTGGTAGCTCCACAATGATAAGGATATCCATTTCTTGGAGGATAAATTATTGTACACTTTTACTCTTGAAATGGGGAGATTTAACCACTTGAAGACATCCTTGTCCCTTGGGTTAGCTCTTTGATTGTTAATTGCTTGGACTAACAATTGGTTGGACCTCCCCACTCTATTTTTTGATATAACTGATTTGGAGTAGGATGTTAGGGAATTGATGGATTTACTTCTAAAGTCCATAATCCCTATGTTTGACAATATTGGTATAATTATTTGGTCTCCTACTCAATCTAGATGTTTGCCAGTCAAATCTACCCACTTCACACTACAACATTTTGGGTTAAACTACGACGATGGTTTAATTTGTGGTGATTTTCATGTTTTTTGTTGCAGTTATCCCTAACATCACAATTATGACATTAGCATCATAATTGCAACACCCATGTGAGTATAAAAAAGAAGAAGAAAAAATAACATAAATCATTCCCCATTTGTTTTGATTGTGGAGAGTTGCACATGAAAGAGTGTGTAGAGCTTGAAATGAGGGTGGAGGGCTATGAACATTGTCATGCCCTTGTGATCTTTGCATTTCATTATCGTACCCTTGCTCTATGGTTTTTTTGTTGTGCCCTTGTGATCTTTTCATTTCATTATCATGCCCTTGCTCTATGATTTCATTGACATGCCCTTTCTCTATGATTTTGTTGTCATGTTGTGCCCTTGTGATATCTGTGTGCTTACTCTACAATTTTCTCCAAGGGCTATGTAAATGTTTTTTTCTTTTCCTTCTAAACATGTATCTCTTCATATATCCTTCTAAACATGTATATCTTAGAGATCCTTTTTAAGGTTCTTATTACATCTTATCACAATAGAAAAATTGATCCAATTGCATACATATTCCACAATGCAAATAATAATACAATAAAACTCACTCAATCCATGCTAAGTAACTTACCTCAAGATCTTGCACAAAAATAATGCGGACTAGGAAAAATGGGTAGAGTTTGCAAGAAATTCTACAAAAACATATCATAGCAGATATTATTAGAAATAAATTAGCCATAACCCAATTAAATGGGTCTAGTTTCTGAATAGTTGGGTTGATTACAAATTCCTATAGAACTGTCATCAAATTAGGTACAATAAAATGAACAATCAACTATTTCCAGCTGGTAGGATCAAATACACTTTCTTAAGGTGATAAAATTACATATGTAGATGAATCACTTGCATGTCAAGCATGAAGCACATTCCCTAATTTATAAAAAATGGTTGGATATAAAGGCTCCATATGCTAGTCCAACAATGGAAGCCAAGGATGTAACCATGAATTTATTGGTACACTCTCTATGTGAGGATCCTAAGTATCTACTACTAATATTAATTTGGGCATTACTATATGATCTTTTATGAAGTACTCAATCCAATAGTAACTTATCCCATGTCTTCAAAAAATTTAGCATTGGTTTAGGGTCTCTTAGCTCCTAGGAATTTGTAGCAACTATTTTCACTACTAGAAGAATAACTTCAGTGAAGATTTGAGTGTAAGGAGTTGAAGAAGCAATTTATGCTTCTATGTAAATGCCATAATCATGAGGCTCATTCCCTTGCATAAGCCTTTTCCACAATGACATTACCTCTAAACTATGCAAAGGATGTTGAAGTGGTTCCCAACATTGAAACACTCTTATAAGCATTTGATACATGTGATCATCGTAGGGAGACTATGCCAATAATTGAAACACTCTTGTAAGAAAATGTAGATGCAATACATGAAAAATTGCACAACTTGTAGTCCTCCTAATAATTATACTACAAATTCTCTTTCTAAAGCTTCTCCTTCTCCTTCTCTTTCTAACGATGTTGCTTCTCATTCTCTTTCCAAAGTCACTCCTCCTTCTCTCTCGTGCCTTAAATTTTGATTATCAATCTTCCAAATATCTGCCTCTACCATATCAAAAATCAACTTCACATTGTGTGGTAAATCTGGGATATATGTTTGATCATTGATAGCTTTCATTTCAGCATTCAAGTTTTCAAGATTGGTCAACACCCTCACTTGCAGACCTCTCATGTCAAGCACTTTTTTTACTATTTCAACACCATGTTCTTGCTTCTGATCTAACAATTCTTTAGGTGCATTTTCTTGTAAAACATTAATTTTGTTGAACAATTGTAAGCTCTTAGAAAGTGCATTGGTGTTTTCATGTATGCATGCATGTATCTATATCTATTTATAAATGTGTGTGTGTGTGTGTGTCTATGTATATATGTATGTATGTATATATATGAGTACATGTATGTATGTATGTATGTATATATATGTATGTATATACATATGTATACATGTATATATATATATATGTATATATAGTGTATATATACATACATACACACACACATATGTGTGTCTACGTATGTATGTATGTATATATACATAGAGATCTTGTGGAATGTGGATTATGGATTATAAACCAAAAGAAAAAAGAAAACATGACATTAATCATTCCCAATTTGTTTTGATTGATTGTGGAGAGTTGTGCATGAAAGAGGGTGGAGAGGTCCGAACGAGGGTAGAGAGCTCTGAACATTGGTAGAGATCAGTGCAGATCTTGGATTTTGTTTTGATTCCCTTGTGATTACTACATTTTGTTGCCATGTTGTGACCTTGTGATCTCCATGCCCTTGCTCTATTATTTTTTTCAAGGGGAGAAGAGGTACCTATGTAAATGTTCTTTTTTTTCCCTTCTAAACATGTATCTCTTGTTGATATATAATAGCTTTGGTAAGATTCGAGTATAATTTATTATGATGATTGTATGCATGTATATTAGTTCACTATATGAATTGCTTTACATGCATACATACACACTTGCATAGTACTTATGCTAAATTAAATTAATCATTAATTTCTTGAATTCACACAAGCAATTATCCTTGCATTCAATTGAAACCATTCATACCAAACTAAGTATGCATAAATCTATACTTACAGATTATATTATCTCTTGGTGATTGAGTAAAGATCTCTGCATAATATCGTCTAGGTAATAATAGGATGCATTCACATAAAGTCATAATAGGATCAAGAAAATGATCCATTTATGTTTATACAAATCAATTAATTAATATAAATCATGTTTGGTTAAGCATTTAATAAACTAATTAGTATAAGGTTAATAATTATTTATATCAATAGTCATGTCATGAGTGGTGGTGCAGAGCACCAAGGCACTATTGTGGATTTTGGTTTAATTTTTTGGTTTCTCACCTAATCAAGCTAGGATAAATAAGTCTTGGATGAAAAATATATGGTTGTAATGATAAGACACCTTCATGTATGCCTAGGTCACTTTGGGCAAGTTATAAGCCAAAGTTGCCAGTTGGGTAAAATTGGGTCTTTTTGAGTTTTTGGTTAAGATAGCCAAGGATTAGGTGTTTTTTAGTTCTTTTTGAATAATTTGGAACCTTTTCCAAGTTTTATTACTAAAAATTTGTGAAAATTGCAAAAGTCACACTTTTTGTGCAAAATTGCTAGTTTGCAAAATTGTAGAAGTTACTAAAAAATGCAACTTAGTTGAAAAGGAGTTGTAACTATTCAAAAAATAGTTATAACTATTGGGATGGATGTAGGAAGGATATATACCTCATTTGTGAGGTCACAAAGGGAAGATTGTATGGATTGGGAGAAGTTACAATAAGAGATTTTTTAGTTTTGAAGCAATTTTATTGGTTTCTTGTACTTTGTCTATATTGTATAGATTGATAGGCATGATAAAATGATTGTTTGAAGAAGATTTTTGTCTTACTTTTCCATTTCTTTTGGTTTCATCATTTTGTGTGGAGTTTTCTTCAAGTTATTCCAATTTTTTTATAGGACGGTTTGTAAGACAACAATTTTGTGCAAGCTTCAAAGACGGGCCCATAGATGTGATTCCCATAGTTTGGTTTTTAATGACCTCTTGGATAATTCCAGTTAGATGGGTTCTCAGTAATTTTAGGGTTTCAAGACTAGGAAATTTATTTTTGTATTTTTCCTAACCAACCCTAGTTTAAGTGCCTATGAGGATTTGACCTTATGAGCATGTTGTTTGGAGTATAACAAAAGAAGGAGACGTATTGGAGGATTGAGTGTTTGGAAGGAAGTTGGAGGAAGGTGAATAGACATTCTTGAGTTTTGGGTTTTTTTCCATGACCCCACTTTCCCATAGTTACTCCGTGAATCAATCCTAATTAGGCCAATTAGTGTTGTGTTGCTTAGTGAAGGAAAGGGAGTGCTACAGTGTAACTGAGTCCCAGTGCTTTGGGATTGATACAACTCTAAAAAGAATATCTGGAAGCTTGATGTGTTAAAGGTTTTTTGGGATTTTTGGAAGTTAGACACCAAAAACCTCTTAAGGAGGCCTAATAAGGCTACTAGGTGAATCTGGGTTTGATACATTGCGATAGTGTGGGGATCAAACCAATGGTGTATTTTATGTTATGTGGATGCCCTAGGTCTAACCATTGGAGAAAACCATTTTTTTGTTTTCCTAATGTTTCCCTAGTTGTGGGGATTAGGCCTTGAAGCCATAATTTGGATAAATTTGATCCTTAGACCATGGGTGCTTGAATAATTTGGTAGTCTTGTTTTCTTCAACATTTGGAGGATTTGATCTGGTTATGACCTTGTGAGAAGGTTTGGAATTTGGTAACTTATTGATTTGGTGTTAGAGTGGGAAAGCCCATTTACACCCATTGTTACAAAAGTTTGCATCGTTGTCCAAAGTGTTTACCTAAGAACAACCTTTTGAGACATGGAAATAATCTCCAAGCTATGGGACTTGAACTATGAGGTTGAGTCTCTAGATAAGGATGACTTCCTTTACTATTAGGATGCACCTAACTACATTTGGAGAGGAAAAAGGAGAAGGAGATGCAAGAAAGAAAATCTACCTATTCTAACCTAAAGGGGTAATGCACAGTTCAAACCAATCTCTACCCATACATGCTCACTTGAATTGTTATGACATCAAAGATATATATATTTAGACATGTTTAAATCCAACAATGACATGCATATCAGACATCCAAAATGAATAACACAAGGAAGAAGAGAATTCACTTATTTATCATTCATAGGTCAAAAGAGATATAATCATACAAATTGTAGATAACTACAAAACATTAAAGAGAGGCAAATAGGTCTTTTATAGTGCATCAATGGCTGAAGGAGATAGAGTATAATATCATTAGGTTCAAAGGCAAGGAAGATTTATGGTGAACTTATAGAGCAATATTAGAGAAATAGAGAAGAGTCAACCCTAACAAAGATTACAAAATGTGCTTTTATAGTTCAAGCATAACTCCAATGACTTCTACCCTAAGGCAAAGCCCAACTACTACCATTATGACTGCAGAGAATAATCACTGCAAATTTGGAAGAGATTCTTCGGTACAAATCTAGATGCAGGAAATCATCAAAATGAAACCTTGAGAAGACAAAAATGACAATCATCAATGCAAAAATGAGAAAAATTGGCAATCCTAATGGCCCTTTGGAAGTTTTAGGCATAACTATGCATGGGGGGAACCACAAAGTTATTTCCATTGATCAAAAGATCAGATTTTTCCATAGTTTTCCCTTTTCCAACCCCTTTGATTTGTCAAAACCTTGAGAATTAGCAAGTCGATGAAGAAACTCATAGAGACTACCACATGGCCTAATAGTTGTATTTCTTCTTACCATCCTACAAGGTCTTCACATGTTTGACCACCATATCATATGACCTTCACCACCTTCTCTTTACGTTCACCATGGTTGGAAAATTCTAATCGTCATCATTGACATCTTATTCCTAATTGTTTGTGGCTAACTCCTTATGAACTTTGGGCCACCTAGACATGTGTCCTTATGTCACTTTCTCATATTGTCTAAATATTGGGCAATTCCATAATGTGAGAAAGAGATTATTGTTGATCCCTAAATGATCAATGATCATAAAAGATCTTAGTTATTGTTGTGCCTACATTAATACCTTCAGGCCTGTTGAACACTCGACATCTACCTCAACATCCATATGAACTTTTAACCAATTAGAACTCACTGACCTACCATACTGCTCTGACATATTCACACTGGTCTAACAAACTCAGGTTTTGTGGTATGTAAGAGAGATGTCATCATAGAATCCATGTGTCAGAATGTTGCTTTTTTGGATTGTCTAAAATTCAAGCATCTTCAAAAAGTGATAAAGAGATGATCGTTGATTTGAGAAGATTAGATAACTTAGGTGAAACTGCAACTTGTGGACCCCTATTTGCACTACAACCAATAAATCTTGTATGCTAACTCATCTGTCTAATAATTTTGATGGCACACTAAAGAAAATGGACCCACAATGCTAGGTGTCAACTTGTCACTTTCTCGCATTGTCTAAAGATCATGTATCTTCAAAATGAGAAAAAGTGACAACCCTCGATCCTTTTGCATCTGATAGTGGATAAAATATGGGCCAACAATGATATTAAAAAAAATGCACAATCACTTAAGAAAATATATAGCCTAAGGTTTCAAAGATTTATTTGCATGCCCTAATTTGAATATTTCAAATATACAAACATTGAAGCATTCGAATTGAAATCATTAGTTTTGGTGGGAAGGCTTTTTGGTTAAAAATTT
Organism: Cupressus sempervirens; assembly: GCA_028749045.1. Classification (NCBI taxonomy): domain Eukaryota; kingdom Viridiplantae; phylum Streptophyta; class Pinopsida; order Cupressales; family Cupressaceae; genus Cupressus; species Cupressus sempervirens. The sequence continues at coordinate 576,595,698 of CM053793.1, forward strand.
TGGTGACTTAGAGGGATGCAAGCCTACTATGCATATGACCTATGACCTGAGGCATCCATTGGAAAATAGAGTCATAGGAATCACAAAGATCTGCCCAACAAACCCTAAAATTGTAGAAAAAAATATGTCTAGTAAAACTTCAAAACTACTCTCTATAACTGTAAACTAGGAAATAATCCTCTGCAACCTCTGCAAAACTTCAAAACTTCAAAACCTAGCCATCTCACATAGAAACAAATTGTGCCCAACACTTCTTGGAAAATAGGAAAGAATAGAAAACAAAACTAACTTAACTATGTACATGAAACACTCATTTCTATCAGAAACAAGGCTTAAGGTATATTCCATTGACTAGAATAGGTAAGATTTCACCATTAGGCTTGCTTAACTGGAAAGAATTTTCCTACTTACAATTAATAATCACATAAGGACCACTCCATAGTGCATCAAATTTTGAGTGTCTCCCTAGTTTTGACTTGTATGCATCTCACTTTAGTACAATCACCCTCTCTAAAAAAGCTAAAATTAGCCTTCTTATCAAATCTCTTATTCATCTGTTATTGATGGGTCTCCAAGGTCTACATGGCCTAGTGTCTTTTCTCCTCTAGCTCCATCAACTTTGCTATTCTTATAGACATGGCATCATTTTCAATTAGTTCCAATTGATGGGCTAATTCTAGGGATGGAAACTCCAAGCCTTTCTTCTATGCCATACACCAACATGAAAGGTGAGTTCCCAATAGCTCTTTTAGGTTTTATTATGTTAGCCCAGAGGATAGTTCTCAATTTCTAGTGCCAACACCTTTGATTATCTTCAATAGTCCTCTTAATGATTTGGATCAAATTCTTATTGAACGACTCAACCAAGCCATTACCTTGGGGGTAGTAATTGGGAGAAGTGCTCAAATATATGCTATGATTAACTGCTCATGCACAAATTTGAGTTCCCACAAATGATTTTGCATTGCCTGAAATTATGGTAGGAGCACAAAACCTTGCAACAAGTCTATCTAATAATTTAACAACTGAATTATTAGTAGCATATTTTAATGCAATTGCCTCTATCCACTTGGTAAAGTAATCTATAATAGCTAGGATCCATTTATGGCTAGAGCTAGAAGGAGGGTTGATAGGGCATATGAAATCCAATCCTAATTAGGAAAAAGGCTGATCCACCTAGATATGATGAAGTGGAAGGGTGGCAAGCCTCTAATTACCTAAAAAGAAAGCACATTTTGTCACATGCTTATGGCAATCATTGAACAAGGAAGGCCAGTAATATCCTGCCCTCATTATCTTCATAGAAATTGTTCTTGCTAAAAAGTGGCCACTATTAGGACCATCATGAAGCTCTATAATCATTCTATTAGCTTTATCTATATCAATGCACCTTAATAAAGCTCCATTGAAATCCTTCCTAAAAATAACACCATCAACAATGGCATAGGGAATGGACTGCAATATGAATTGTATTATTTTTACCCTATCCAATCCCTGAGGATATCCATTGCCCAACAAGAAGTTCATCATGTCATCTATCCAATTCCTTGGATTCTCATCTCCTACTTCTTGTTGTTCTGTCGATACCATAGCAACTTCCTCATCTAATTCCTGATATGAGATCATCTACTTGCACAATCCTTTCTCTCTTACCAACTTGGTAACCTGAATGTCCACATCATACTCCATTACCTCAGTGATCCAACTTGCTCTTTTCTCACTAATATCTTTGCTTAAAAGAAAGTCATTTAAACTGGCATGAGGCACTAGAAAATGAATCTTGTTGTGTGATAGAAGGTGCAAGAATTTATTCAAATCTCTTATGACGGAAAGGGCTTGCTTCTCCACATAACTATACTTATCTTCATATTCCTTGAGCCCTTCACTGAAGAAAGCAATAGGTTGCTCTTCATTCTTGTCATTTGATTGAGTCAAGGTAGCAAAAATATTTGACTCACCTCCTAAGGTGTAAAGAATGAAATCCTTTTCAAAATTTGGGTTGATGAGAGTAGGGGCTAAGGCTATGGTTGCTTTGATCTCTTGAAAACTTGCTTTCACTTCCTTGGTCCATAAAAAGACCATGTTCTTTTTCATTTTAAGAGGTTTTACCATGGTAGCTAAATTAGGAATGAATCTCCTCACAAAATTTATTCTACCAAGAAAACTTTGCAGCCCTTTCTTGTGGCTAAAGAGAGAGAGAGAGAGAGAGAGAGAGAGAGAGAGCAAGTATTGCCTCTTTTCTCTTTGGATCAATGGTTAGACCATCCTTGGATACAATGTATCCTAACAATCTCCCTTGATTAGTGGAAAAGATACACTTGCTTGGATTCAAAGATACTCCATACTCTCTACATCTTATGAATACTTTCCTAAGATGGCCCAAATGGTTTGTTACATTTTTTGAGTATACTGTAATGTCATCAAGATAGACCAATACAAATTTTTCTATCATGTTCTTGAACAAGTGGCATCTACATTCATTAGCCCAAATAGCATCTTACTATAAGCATAGGTGCCCTAATTTGTGGTAAATATAGTCTTGTATCTATCAGCTTCCTTGACTAAAACTTGATTGTAGCCTGAAAATCCATCTAGGAATGAGAACCATTCTGAACCACTGACCCTAGATAGGGTTTTCTCCATGGAAGGAAGGGTATGATGATCCTTAAGGGAGGCTTGGTTAATATCCCTAAAGTCTACGCATAATCTATTTTCTCCACTCTTCTTCGTAAGAGGGACAAGATTAGCTACCCATGATGAGTGCTTAATAGGGAAAATGATATTGGCCTCTATCAATTTGGATAGCTCCTTTCTCATTAATGGATCAATCCTGGGATTCACTAGCCTCTACTTTTGCCTAATAGGTTTGAATAACCATGAAGGATGAATCAAATAAAAAAGAAGATGAAGCAACAATATTGGTTACCTATGTGAACAAGAATGACAAGTGGATCATAGACAGTGGATGCTCATATCACATGACATGAGATAAAAGTAAGTTCATTACCTTTACTCAATATGATGGAAACAATCTTAGATTTGGTAATGATTCCCCATGTCAAATCAGAGGAAAAGGCTCTATTAAGCTCACGGAGAAAATTTCATGTGATAATGCATACTATGTTGAAGGATTGAAATACAACTTGTTGAGTGTATCACAGTTAGAAAATGTAGGTTGCAAAGTTGAATTTGGAAACAAAACTACTAAGATCTATGACACTGATGGAAATCTAATAGGAAAAGGTGAACAAACTAGGAGTAATCTATTTTACCTTGATATGGAAGATGTAACATGTCTTGTTGTTAGACTTGATGATGTATGGTTGTGGCATAAAAGGTTGTGTCATGTTAAATTTGATAATCTGATTAGCATCAGCAAGAAGTAGAAGGTTAGAGGTTTGCCTAAGTTGAAGAAACTTAAAAACACAATGTGCAAACAATGTCAACTAGGGAATTCAAAAGCAAAACATGCACTTCCAAGGAAGTACTAGAGTTAGTTCATACATACTTATGTGGTCCAATAGAAGTACAAAACTACCTAGGAGATAGATACATAATGCTATTTGTAGATGACTATTCCAAGATGATGACTGCTATATTTTTAAAGCAAAAATCTGATGCATTTCAAATGTTTAAGTGGTATTTGGCCAGAGTTGAGAACGAAACAGGAAAGAACCTAAAATGCCTAAGGTCAGACAGAGGAGGTGAGTTTACATCAAAAGAATTTGAAATATTTTGTAATGACAAAGGTATCAAAAAAAAAATCAGCACCAAGAACTCCACCACAGAATGGTATTGCTAAAAGGAGAAATAGGTTAGTAATTGACTATGCTAGAACTTTGATGATGGAGAAAAATTTTGCACTAAAGTACTGGAGAGAAGTTGTAAGTACTACAATCTACACACTGAATAGAGTTTAAGTCAAGAAAGGTACAAATACAACACCTTTTGAATTATGGTATGGTTACTCACCCAATGTTAAAAATTTCAAACTATTTGGTTGTAAATGCTATATTCTAAAAGATACTAGAAATGGAAAGTTTGATGCACAGAGTGATGAAGGCATATTCCTTGGATACTCCACTAGAAGTAAAGCTTATTTAAGTGTTTGAATAATAACACTAACAAGATTGTGGAGAGTGCAAATGTAAATTTTGATGAGCATGTAGAAGTTGAAGTTGATGAGTCCAAGAAATCAAAGGATTATAGACCTTTTGTATACTTCTATGAAGGAATGACTATTGAAGACAATGCTGCAAATCAAGTTGGGAATCAGCAAAAAACTTCAGTATTTACCAAGTCTCAGCCTGTGAATGTTGAGTTACATTCAAAAGCTGAGTCATAGAATGTACAAAATACACATTCTGATTCTAAAAATAGTACACATGAGAGGAATGTTGGAGTTCCTAATGAAGAAGAAAAAAATGACTCTAAAGCTGAAGGATCAAACATGGAAAGAAGGACAGAACAAAGATTAGCCAAGTATGTGAGAAGACATCACCCTGCAGAACAAATCATTGGTGACAAGGATACCAAACCAATGAAAAGAAATAGAATGAGGAATGAATAATGTTTGTTGAGCAAGGTTGAACCTAAAATAGTGAAAGATCCACTACAAAATGATGATTGGTATAAAGCTATGGAAGAAGAGATAGATCAGATTGAGAAGAATAAAACATGGTCTCTAGTTCCTAGACCAGCAAATAAGAATGTGATTGGTACAAAATGGGTGTTTAGAAACTAGCTTGATGAAAATGGTGAGATAACAAGAAATAAAGCCAAATTAGTTTGCAAAGGCTATGCACAAGAAGAAGGACTGGATTATGGAGAAACATTTGTCCTTGTTGCAAGAAAGGAAGGAGTAAGAACATTACTTGCATATGCTGCATATAAAGGTTTCAAAGTATACCAAATGGCTGTAAAGTCTACTTTTCTGAATGGTATACTTGAAGAGGAGGTCTACATAGAACAACCAGAGGGATTTGTAGATGAGAAAAACAAGGACATGGTTTGGAAACTACACAAAGTAGTTTATGGATTAAAGCAAGGACCTAGAGCATGGTATGAGAGGTTGAACAAATATCTTGTGAAGATTGGATTTGAGAGAATAGATGACAACAACAACTTGTACATCAAAGCTAAAGAAGGTAAAGACATTTTGATATCAGAAATATTTGTTGATGATATAATATTTGGAGGAAAAGATGTTCTTTGCAACGATTTTGCTAATCAAATGAAGCATGAATTTGAGATGTCAATGTTTGGAGAAATCAAATTCTTTGTTGGATTACAAGTACATCAATTGAAGCATGGCATATTTGTGACCCAGTCTAAGTACATCAAGGAGTTACTCAAAAAATTTGGGTTGGAAGAATCAAAACTAGTTAGCACACCTATGGCAACAGGCCATAAGCTATCCAAGAATGATGAATCTGCTGAGGTAAATCAGACATTGTATAGGTTAATGATTGGAAAATAGAAATATGTTGTACATAGTAGACAGACATTGCATTAGCTATTGGAATAGTGGCCAGATTTTTTGCAAATACAAGAGAAAACCACTTAATGGCAGTGAAGAGAATACTAAGATACCTAAAAGAAACTGATGACTTTGGATTGTACTACAAGAGGAGTAAAAAATTTGAACTAAAAGCCTACACTGATGCAAATTGGGGAGGTAACATTGATGATAGAAAAAGAACCAATGAAGGAGTACTTTTCTTAGGAAAAAGGTTGATTACATGGACTAGCAAAAAGAAAAGTTGCGCCTCACAATTCACTACCGAAGTTGAATATGTGGCAGCTGCTATAAACTGCACAAATATTGTATGGATTAAACATTTTCTGCAAGGTATGACGAAAGAGGTAACTAAGCCTATGATACTTTATTGTGATAATAAAAGTGCTATCAATATATCAAAGAATCCAGTAATGCATGCTAAAACTAAGCATATTGCAATTAAGTATCACTATGTCAAAGAATTGGTAGAAGAAAAACAAGTGAAGATGGAATATGTTAGCTCAAAGGAACAGATTTCTGACATCTTCACAAAGGCACTACCTAAAGGTGATTTTGAATACCTTAGAGGTAAGTTAGGGATGATACCCCCTAGCCGAGGCTACTTAAAGCATAAGCAAGTATGGCCTACATCAAACAAGCTGATTAATGAATATTTCACAAATTGATGCAGAAGATGTTTACTTTAGGATTCATGCCTAAAGTAGTAAATGTGTTGAAAGTTCCAAACCAGTCACAAGCAAGGTGACAAAGGGAGAAATTGAATGAACCTACAAAAGCTACACCTACATACTAAGATGTTTATATGTCTTTGGCATTGTTGTCAAAGAGGGAGAAGATGTTTGAAATTGATCAACAATTGTTGAAGATAAGGAATCATAAGATAGAGGGAGAAGTTGATAGAAATAATTAGAGGTTGATCAGAAGAATAGTAGAAGATGAGCAATACAAAGGGAGAAAGACAAAGGAGGATATAGTAGTAGAGAGGGAGAAGCAGAAATGAAGCAATTAGAATAATAGAAGGATGATGTGAAGCTACAATTTACTTTTTGGCATTTGACTTACTATTCTAACCTAGTTAGCCTATGGTTGAATAGTGAAGTCTGATGGTTGATTAGTTTGGTTTTCCATCAATGCCAAAGAGGGAGATTGTTGGAAATCTGATTGAAAAGCTCACTATTGAAGATCAAAGGGAGAAATTGTTGCAAAGAAGGAAGACTTTTATTTTCAATCATTATTTTGTCATTGATGTCAAACCTGCTACTTGTAGGAATGGCATTTTCTTATATGATCCAAGTGTAGACACCTAAATTTGATTACACCACTTTGGTAATCCTATTTAGCTATCTTTAAAGGCATCATTAATTAAATTCCTATTTAATTAATCCTTTTCCATCCACTAGCTGATTAATTTAATTAATCATCTATAGTCCTAATTGATAAATCAAATAACCCATTATTAATCAATTAATCCTATTCTCCTATCTAATTCCAAAACCCTCATTTATTAAATAAATCTATTTGATAAATAAAAATCCTCAAATCTAATAGCCCCTAAACTATCCTAAATCCTCCATTTAGCCTAATCCACCCCATCCACCCATACTAACCTAGCTTAGCCACTAACTCACCCACCCTCATGAATGCCATCCACTTGCACATCTCTAACATCCCTAATCTAATCCTAATCCAAGCGTAATCCCCCCCTAACCTTGTCACATTCCCTAAGTGAGCTTAAGACTTTCCTAAGCCAAACCAAAGTCTCCTCCCTCAAAATATCCCAACCAAAAAGCTTTCAATGCTCTTACATGCTCTTAAAAGCTCTTACAAGCCATTACGAGGCCATTTAAGGCCTTGAGCCTCCTTTTTTGACTCATCCTTGCCCTTTCCTCCACCCAATGACCCTGTGACATGTGTCACACGCTGATTGGTGCTAAACAAGCACAATCCATGTGCTCCCCTTTGAGTTCATCCTAGCCCTCCCTCACCATCTTTCCATCCTTATATCTCGGCCCTCCATTCCTCTAACCCTTGGCCTATAAATTGAACCCTCTCCCTTCACTAAAATCAATCCATCTTCCATGAAAAGTTATAATGCTATTTTGAGAGCTCATAAACTACCAAAATACCATTATAATGGCAAAATCACTCCATGACTCCATTGTTGAAACCTTGCCTCATTCACTCCATCCATCCATCTAAGCTTGAGCTATACTTGTGAGCATACATACCTTAAATTGGGGACATATCTATTGCATCATTGTGTTATATCATTTGGAGCTTACCATTCTTGGTTTGCCTCCATTTTTGGTGATAACAAATCGGTCCTATCTTAAGTGTTTACTCATTTTAGTATCGTTAATGCTTTCCTTAATAGTTAGTGTTCATTTTACTCTACTAAACTAGGTGATACATTGCCAAAATGTATCGCCTAGTTTAGTAGAGTAAAATGAACACTAACTATTAAGGAAAGCATTAACGATACTAAAATGAGTAAACACTTAAGATAGGACCGATTTGTTATCACCACAAATGGAGGCAAACCAAGAATGGTAAGCTCCAAATGGTATAACACAATGATGCAATAGATATGTCCCTGATTTAAGGTATGTATTCTCAAAAGTATAGCTCAAGCTTAGATGGATGGATGGAGTGAATGAGGCAAGGTTTCAACAATGGATTCATGAAGTGATTTTGCCATTATAATGGTATTTTGGTAGTTTATGAGCTCTCAAAATAGCATTATAACTTTGCATGGAAGGTGGATTTATTTTAGTGAAGGGAGAGGGTTCAATTTATAGGCCAAGGGTTAGAGGAATGGAGGGCCAAGATCCAAGGATGGCAAGATGGTGAGGGAGGGGCTGGATGCACTCAAAGGGGAGCACATGGATTGTGCTAGTTTAGCACCAATCTGGGAGTGACACATGTCATAGGGTCATTGGGTGGAGGAAAGGGCAAGGATGAGTCAATAAAGGAGGCTCAAGGTCTTAAATGGCCCTCATAATGGCTTGTAAGAGCTTTTAAGAACATCTAAGAGCATTGAAGGCTTTGTGGTTGGGATAAAGTTTTATGGTTGGGATATTTTGAGGGAGGAGACTTTGGTTTGGCTTAGGAAAGTCTTAAGCTTAATTAAGGAATGTGACAAGGTTAGGGGGGGGATTAGGCTTGGGTTAGGATTAGATTAAGGATGTTAGAGATGTGCAAGTGGATGGAATTCATGAGGGTGGGTGAGTTAGTGGCTAAGCTATGTTTAGTATGGGTAGATGGGGTGGATTAGGCTAAATGGAGGATTTAGGATAGTTTAGGGGCTATTAGATTTAAGGATTTTATTTATAAATTTGGGATTTGGAATTAGAGAGGAGAATAGGATTAATTGATAAATAATGGGTTATTTGATTTATCAATTAGGACTATAGATGATTAATTGAATTAATTAGCTAGGGGATGGCAAAGGATTAATTAAATAGGAATTTAATTAATGATGCCTTTAGAGATAGCTAAATAGGATTACCAAAGCAGTGTAATCGATTTTAGGTGTCTACACCAAGTACTATCACTTAGTTGATTGATGAAGAGAATTTGATCAACAAGATGTAACAAGAGCACCTAAGGGAAAGGTTGAGTTATAATGCTGTAATGAAGTGCAAGGATGAGTTAAGACAATGGTTAAATAATGTATTGATGACACAAAGGTTGGTCACACTTAGACACAAATTGAGGAAGAAGTTGTAACAAGGTTGATTGCAAAGCTTAAAATAAGATCATTAGTAGATGCCAAGCAAGTTAGTTAAAGCCAAGCAAAATTCTTAGTTAGGGCTGAGCATCTAAAAATTCTAGTTTGTACCAAGTGATCTTTAGGTGCTGAGTGAAGATCAGGTACCAAGTATCAAAAAATTCTTAGTTGGTACCAAGTGATCTTCAAGTATCGAGCATCAAGAAAAACATAGTTGATGTTGAGTAACATAGTATGTGTTGAGCACTAGTATTTCAATAGTGTCAAGCTATTGCATTATTTCAAGTGATGAAGATTCACCAAATCTGAGCCAACATAATGGTTACATTAAATTTTTTGAATGAGTTGGAAGATAAGGATGATGAGCTAGTGGCATAGAAATTTATGTAAACCATTTTTGGGAATAATATGGGTTAGATGCAATGAATCCTACCTAATCCATACAAATTGAAATTTAAGAATAGAAGAATCAAGTGGGAAAAGGTACTCCAAGACTTCTATTTAAGGATTCATAGACCAAGAAGCAAAGAGTTGCCAATACTATTGCTGTTGAAGAGCCAAATCTATGAAGTGGTTAGAAGGGTACCAAGGAGAAGACATCTAGGAGAAAGAAGAGCACACAGGCTTTTCTTCTATGAGTGGTCATGAAGAGATGACTCCACTGGTACATTGAGTATGGAGACTCAAGGAGACAAAGCTTGAAAGGAGGGCAAGCTATCAGAGTTGTAGAGATTGAAGGCCAGGCAAGGGTATGAGCTAAGGAGTGATCTAAGATCTACAAGATAAGTTGTATGTTGTAGTCAAATCAAGATTTTTCCAATACTCTCTAGCAATTGTATTAGATCAAAAAAATCTATGGACTTAGGTTAGCCTAATAGCCATTTGTAAATCCTTTAATAAGGTGGCATTCCAAGTGAATGTTCTAAAGTCCTCTAAGCAGGCCCACTTCTAATAGGGTGGTTAAATCCTCTAACAAGGTCACATTTAATAGTGTGTTGTAAGCCTTTAATAGGGTAGGCCTTTCATAGGGCATCACTTCAAAAGAGTAAGAATTGAGTAGCATGTTACTAGTGGTTTTTTCCAAATTGGGTTTCCACATAAATCACTATGTTATGTGTTCATTTCTTATGTGTTATGCTTGCATGTTGATTTATAGTAACTTGCTAGTTAGATAAGTCAAAGCTTGGATGAATGAATGGTTGAATGGGCTCACTATAATTAGTGAAAAGTTTGAATAGGACATTTGGACCTTGAATAACTGATTCACCCCCTCCCCCCCCCCCTCTCAGTAATTCAAAAACATTTCTAACAATTTATACAAGTATGATAATGTGTTTCAATCATTGTTTTTTCATTGATGTCAAATCTACTACTTGTTGGTAAGATAATTACTTATATGATTTGAGTACTATCATTTATTTGATTGATGAAGAGGATTTGATCAAATGAGGTAACAATAGAACCTAGAGGAAAGGTTCAATTATGATATGAAAAGTAGTACAAGAATTAGTTTAAAAAGTGATATTATAGTGCATTGATAATCTAATTAATGTTGTAAAGGTTGGTTACACTAATTAACTTTAGAAGAATAAGTTAAACAAATTTTGGTTGCCAAGCATAACATTCTACATAGTAGGGGTCGAGTAAAGTTAGTGTAAGCTGAGCAGAAAATTAGTTGGAGTTGACAACTCAATTTCAGTGTAAGCCAAGTGAAAGAGTTGCCAAGTAAAGTTTAGTTGATGGTAAGCACCAGTAAACTTTAATTTGTATTGAGCATCAAAAGCTAGTTAATATTGAGTGTCAGCATTATGAAAAAGATTAAGATATCAATGAATCTGAGCTAACAAGTTTGATTTCTTGAATTGTGTGAACCATGTGAAAGATAAGGTTGATGAGTAGGTGGCACAAAATTCATGGTGAACCATTTTGAGGTGAATTCAAAGAGGATTGAAGGAGAAGTTTCTAGAAGGGAATGAAATGAAATGAGGGGTATATTCATTGAATCCTACCTAATCTGACCTAACTCTAAAATGGATGGTGGAGGATTAACAACAAAAAATCTTAATTCTCTATTTATAGAGATGGCTATCATGTACAAGAACCTAAGGAAGACTAGGAGTCTAGGTTATTGCTTCATTAAGTGACCTAAGAGAAGAGATTGCATTGGCAAGCAAAGCAAGAAGACTTAAGAGTATGGATTTTTGAAGGGTGAACAAGCTATCAGAGTTGAAGAGTGTGAAAGTCAAGAAGAATGGAGGATTGAAATAGAAATCTATAATCTACAAGTGTGTTGTAACTTGTTATCAGATCAAAGCCTTACTGTTACTTTCTAATAATTATATCAATCTAGGGTAAATCCTTTGGATTAAGTTTGACCTAATAGCCATTTGTAATTCCTTTAACTGGGTGACATTCCAAGTGAATGATCTAGAGTCCTTTAACAAGGCTCACTCCTAACAAGGTGATTGAAATCCTTTAATCGGATCACATTTAACAATGTGCATTGTAACCTTTAACAGGGTTGGTCTTCCATAGGGCATCACTTTCAAAGAGTGAGAATGAGTAGCATGTTACTGGTGGTTTTTCCCAAATTGGGTTTTCATGTTAAATCATTGTGTTAAATGTGTTCTTGAATCTGCCATGTTTCATGTTCACACTTCTACAAATTGATTTGACACTAACCTATAAATTTAAGTGATTGTATAATCTAATGGATGCATGCATGATGAAATTTTTTTATGGATATGGGTTCACTAAGCTAAGAAAAGTTTTGTTTGTGCATCTATACCTTGGATAATTGATTCACCCCCACTCTCAATTATTCTAAAAAATCCCAACAATTGTTATTAGACCCATCTACTTAAAAGGACTAGTTTGAAGGTACTAGAAGCAAAAAGATCAAGATGTCGAAAAGAGAAGTACGCAATCTCAATAGAGATAACTTTCTTGCATGGAAAAGTCTGATGAAGTTTTACCTAGGAGGTCTTGGAGATTATGCATAATCTACCATTGATCTTGAGCATAATGATCCTACTAGAGACCTAACTGGTGAAGATCCAAAAAAGAAGAAAGAACACAACCACAAAATGTTGGAGATTGCCTCTACCCTAAGCTATCTTGGGTTTGATGATATCAAAGGTCTTGATAGTACAAAGAAAATTTGGGATGCTATACATACTATCTATGGAGGTGACAACAAGAATGTTCTAAGAGCCAAAGTTGAAAGCCTAGGAGGTAAGTTCGATGATATGAGAATGCAAGAAGGTGAGAATATTGCTCAATATTGCTCTAGGATAAAAGATGTTAATGCAATAAGAGGAGCTATTGGTAAAATAGATGATCATATTGTAGTAATCAAAGTTTTGAGAACATTGTTGCCTATTTATGCTATTAGAGTTTTTGCAATACAAGAAGTGAGATGTATGCCACAGAATAATCTAACTATTAAAGGTCTAGTAGGTAGGCTCACTAGTTTTAAGCTATCAAATTTTGATAATTATAGATTTGAAAATATTGAATCTACTTTCATAGCTAAGCTATCATTAAAGGAACTTGTTGAGAAGAAGAAGAAGAAAAAGACAAAATATGTATGCAGTAACAGTGATATAGATGAGGAAGGTGTAGATCAACTTGAATCACTATTAGCAAGGAGATTTCATAGAGGTAAAGGCAAGTTCAAAGATAAGTTACCCATCATGTGTTTCAATTGCAATGAGGTTGGTCATATTACTACTAGATGTTCATAGAAGAAGAATTATAGAGGTGGTGACAAATACAAAAGTAGAAAAGATGAAGACAACAAAGATTACAAAGACAAAGGCAAGAAGTCTTGATACATTGTTGAAGAGGAAACAAAAGAAGGATCTAACGATCATGATGATGAAGTGGTGTATGTTGTAATAAAGGATGAATCTAATGAGGATGAGTCAATTGCACTAGTGTCTTGTGTGAACAAGAATGAAAGATGGATTATTGATAGTGGGTGTTCACATCACATGACTAGTGATAAAAGTAAATTCATTACCTTGAATTATTATGATGGAAATAGTGTAAGGTTTGGTAATGATGCACCATGTTTGATAAAAAGAAAAGGTTCTATCAAGCTCACAAAAAAGATTTTATGTGATAATGCTTACTATGTTGAAGGACTTAACTTTAATTTGTTGAATGTGTCACAACTGAATAATTTAGAATGTAACATTGAGTTTGAAAACAAAATTGCTAAGATATATGATACTGATGCAAACCTAATTGGAAAAGGTGATCAAACTAGAGGTAATCTATTCTACCTTGATATAGAGGATGCTACTTGTTTAGTTGTAGAATTTGATAGTGTGTAGCTATGGAACAAGAGGTTATGTCATGTTAATTTTGATAACTTGGTTAGTATCAGTAACATGAAAAGAACAAGAGGTTTGCCTATGTTGAAGAAGCCTAAACACATAATTTGCAAACAATGTCAGTTAGGCAAAATGACAAAGTCAAGTTTTTAGAAGTAAGACTCAAACCTCTAAAGGAATATTAGATATTGTTCATACTAACTTGTGTGGACCAACTGAAGTGCAAATTTACAAAGGAGATAAGTACATTATTTTACTTATTGATGATTATTCCAGAATGATGACTGTTATGTTTTTGAAATAGAAATCCAATGTTTTTCAAATGTTTAAGTGGTACTTAGCAAGAGTTGAGAAAGAAATAGGTAAAAATATAAAATATTTAAGATCTAATAAAAGAGGAGAATTTACATCAAATGAGTCTGAGATGTTTTGTAATGATAGAGGAATCAAAAGACAAACATCTTCTCCTAGAACCCCTCCACAAAATAGAATTGTTGAAAGGAGGAACAAATCTATAATGGACTATGCTAGGATACTCATGATGGAGAAAAATGTTACTTTGAAATACTAGAGAGAAGCTATAAGTATAGCTATCTATACCTTGAATTGTGTACAAGTCAAGAAAAGTACTCATTCAACACCTTTTGAACTATGGTATGGATACTCACCCAATGTAAAATATTTAAGGTATTTGGAAGCAAATGCTATATTCTTAAACATTCTAGGAAAGGTAAACTAAATGTAAAAAGTGAAGAAGGTATTTTTTTGGTTATTCCACAAGAAGTAAAGCTTACAAGTGTTTAAATACTAACACTAACAAAGTTGTGGAAAGTGAAAATGTGAAATTTGATGAATATACAGAAGTATATGAGGCTAAACCTATGAAGGAACCAAAAGAATAGAAATAATTTGTATACTTTTATGAAGGTATGCCTATTGATGAAGATGATGCAAATCAAGTTGCAAACCAACAGCAAGTTTCAGTGACTACTAAGTCACATACTATGAATGTTGAGTTTCATTTAGGAACCAAGCTACATTCAAGTGTTGAGTTACAAAATAAGGTTGAGGCACATTCTAATTCTAAAATTAGTGTGCATGAAAGAGATTTTGAACTACCTGACAAAGAGGTACATAGTGATTCAAAAATTAAAAGACCAAACATCGAAGCCAAAGCTGAATCAAGATTGTTTAAGTATGTCAAGAGACATCATCCTGCTACACAAATCATTGGAGATAAAAATGCTAGACCAATGACAGGGAACAAGTTGAGAAATGATACATGTTTTTTGAGCATGTAAGAACCCAAAATAGTAAAAGATGCCTTAGAATATGTGGACTGGAGTAAAGCCATGGAAGAAGAGATTGAACAAATTGAGAAAAATAAGACATAGACTCTACTTCCTAGACTAGAAGATAAAAATGTGATTGGTACCAAGTGGGTATACAGAAACAAGTTAGATAAAAATGGTGAAGTCATAAGGAATAAGGAAAGATCAGTTTGTAAAGAATATGCACATGAAGAAGGGGTTGACTATGGAGAAACATTTTCCCTTGTTGTGAGACTAGAAGGAGTAAGAACTTTGCTTGCTTACTCTGCATACAAAGGTTTTAAAGTTCATCAAATGGATGTTAAGTCTACATTTCTAAATGGTATATCGGAGGAAGAGGTTTATATAGAACAACTAGATGGATTTGTTGATTTTAACAACAAAAACATGGTATGTAGACTACACAGAGCTCATTATGGTTTGAAGCAAGCACCAAGAGCATGGTATGAGAGGCTTCATAGTTATCTTGTGAAGATTGGATTTGAGAGGACTAGTGATAACAACAATCTATACTTGAAGATAGAGAAAGGCAAAGGCATTTTTTTATTTGAAATTTTTGTTGATTATATCATATTTGGAGGTCAAGATACTTTATGTAATGCTTTTGCAAATGAAATAACGAAAGAATTTGAGATGTCTATGTTTGGAGAGATCAAGTTCTTTGTGGTTGTTGTGGTTTTTACACTACTAAGAAAATAAATACTTAATACCGATATGATGAAGATCACAATAACCTAAGGATTAGGTACTTCCTATAAACAACTATATGTTCTTCAAATCTAGACCCAACTTCAACAAAATCATGAAAAAATTTCTACTCTTTTGGCTCTGCAAAACCAAGGTGGGTGCACTTGAGGGATAAAAGATTCACAACCTGATGATACATTAATATTTCACTCATCCCATGAAACTTTAACAATATCCATCCCTAGTAGTAGATTGGTCATAATTCTTCTTAGATCTACAGATAATTCTAGGAAATAGCAACCAAGTAAGACTCAAAGATCAAATGTAGACAAGTGTTGACCACCATTGATATTTTTCAAACAATAAAGTAAAATTGATTAAATTTCAAGCTTGATTCTCATCCATGGTTTCTCCAATCATAGACTAAACTAATTTGATCAATGCCTCATCCATTGGGCTTCAAAGTCTATCCAGTTCCTTGATCTAATTGATTGCATTACAATCAAAGTTATCAACAATCCTCACTGAAATTCATTCTTACACATATCCTTCCTACTACCTGGAGATCTTATCATATTCTCTAAAGCATTTACCTAATTCATTGAATTAAAAGAAATAGTGAAATGATATACAATTTATCCTAATTGAATTCAATTAAACAAGCTTTTCTTATGCAATCTCAAGATAACTAGGCAACAAAATGGAGACAAGATTTAGAAAGAAAAAATATGGTGATAGTTCATCTTTGTATTAATTATCTTTGAAAATTGTATAAAACAACTCAAAAATAAGACACTATGATCCTATAACATCAATGTATTCTCATATTTTTGACATAGAAAATACATCATAAACTTTGCATCAAGAAGTAGACTGAACAAAGCTTAGTAGGAACTAAAAATTGTACAATGACTTGGACCCCCCTTCTAGACCTAGAATCTCACTTATATAATGTGAGATGCAACAAGATTTAGGCATAGAATAAACTAATAGCTATCCTTAAGATAAAAAAATATTTACATTGCCACTATCATAAAAAAACAAAGATTTGTGCAATAGAAAGTCTTTCATCATGAATATTCTTTAGTAGGGACCACTTTCTATTGCATCTTTTGTTGCCAAGAGGAGTTTATGATTTGCCTTGTTTTTTTTCTTCTTCCTTGGAATGTTTTATTACTAATTCTACATGTGGTTGGCCTTATTCTATTACTTGCAGGCTGAGTTGGACTTGAGGTATTCCATCTGTGTCTTCTTGTACTGACATATCAACAATCACCATCGGTTATCTTGTTGTTAAATCATCATTTTGGGGCCTTGATCAAGTAACTACAATTGGTTTCTTTCCTTTGTCCTTGTTTTCTTTTACTGATGTGTTAATTATTTGTACTTCATCCTATTCCATTTTATCATCATTAGTATCACCATATTCTAACTATCTTGCATGAACAAATTCTGCCATCCACTTGTCAAAAAGTGTGTTATCTGGTCAATCAAAGTGTAGAATATCATGTTGCTTCTTCATCACATACTCTCCAATTTTGTCAATCTCAACAAAATCTTGCTTCAAAGAATCAAAGAATAATTGAACTTTCACAACTTCTTCAGTTGTGGCTACCCACCATGCATTTCCCTTTTCATTTATAACCTTATTTATTCAAAAGCACAATAGATCATTCAATTCTTGGGCCCATTCCTCCTTATTTTTTAACTTATTCCTTTTATCTATGGCATGTGGAAACAATTCAAAGTTGATACTCTTATACTTGTCAAGGTAACTTATGACCCTTCTTTGTAATGCAACTCTCTTATCATCAAATTTTCATATATCATTGGTCAAATGATAAGTTTTTTCTATATGCTCATAAGATGAACCAATAATAGAAAAACACAAAAGAGTAACTTTCTTATTCCTTCTACTCCATTTGTTGATAATTGGATTTAGGGCATCATCATTTTCCTTCAGCTCTTCTCATGTATTTATTACTTTAGATAATTACTCATAGAAATTTAGCCAATCAATTTTATTTACTAAATACATAATGGCTTTCCTTAACCTATCCTCATATTGGATCTCCAATGCTACATGAAATGCCCACATTTTACTCTTCTCTTCCTTAAAATCCTTTGTAGTGTAATACTAAGGTCTCTATGGTGTGTCTAGAATCTCAATGAGAGGAGTGGATTTAAAAGCTTCCACTAGTGGATAAGGATATGTGATTCTAGGCCTAGTAGATTACCCCTGATGTCCCATCAATTTATTTTCTAGTTCAATCCTTTTTTGAACTTCTTTATTGTAAGCAGCTAAAAATTTCTCATACTTGTTATTTTGTTGCTAAATAAATTTGTTTCTTAGACACAAACAAGTTTTATCCAAGGGAGGTATATTCTGGAGTATCTTATCACTAGTTGTGAGGCCATGAATTGAGCTAAAGATGATGGGAAAGATGTAGCTATGATTATGTTAGATTTTGAGAAAGCCTATGATAGGATTGAGTGGGGATTTGTTATTGGTATGCTTAAAGCATTTGACTTTCCATAAACATATTGCAATTGGATAAATGTTTTATTCAAGGATGTTAGTACTATCATTGATGTGAACGGATGCATGTTAGAACCTATTGTGCTAGAAAGGTTGATTAGGCAAGGTTGCCTGATTGCCCCTTTGTTGTTTGTCATTGTAGTGGATGCTTTGTTTTACATTCTAAGGGCAAAGGAGTTGGGACCACCCCTAAAAGGTATTTCCTTGCATAACGGGAAGGATTTTCTTAATGCTTAGTTTGCATATGATACTTCTTTGTTCTTAGGGCTTTCAGACGAGAATTTTGAGAATGCTTATAAAAGGATTAATTTATTTTGTATGGCTTCTGGGTCCAAGATTTCACCTTCAAAGTTTAATGTGTTGGATTGGTATGTTGATCCACTGGATTGGATGGTCAATAAGGGTTGGCACTAGTCTAGCCCTAATCATATTGTTAGGTACTTGGGTATACCCTTTTCAATTGATCCAAATCTCAATAAGATGTGGGAATGGGTGTATGAAAAAATTAATAAGAAACACTTGAAATGGTAGACTCATTCCTTGTCTCTTGCTGGTAGATTGCAAGTTGTGTAAAAATTTCTTTCCTCTCATCATATTTTTTATGCCTCGACTTGGATGTTTCTTAACTCCCATGTGAATATGTTAGAAAGAATTCTGAAAGATTTTCTTTGGTCAGATGGAAAAGGGAGTAAAAAGAGACATTGTGTTAAGTGGGAATGGTATTTTCAAGTAAGAATTCAAGGAGGTTTGGGTTTGAAGGATCTTAAAGCCCAAGGAATGGCTCTAGCATCCAAATGGGTGTTAAAAGCCCTATGGGGAAATGAACCATGGAAAATCCTTATTAGAAATAACCTTTTGAAATTAGTCATTAGGAAAGGCAAGAATTAGAAGGATATTGCAATGATTGATATTGTTTTAGGGGAGTTTAAGATGAGATTGTTCGGGTCAAAAAAAATTTAGACCTTTTGGAAGGCTTGGATCTAAGTGAGGAAGTTTATATAGGAAAGAGAAGTAGTAGGAAGACCTCCTTATTTCCTTGTGAAGGATAGATCCATTTGTCGGGGGCTTTCATATAATAATAAAGCTTTGGCCCTTACTCAGAGTTGTTCTACCAAAGCTTGGAACTTGAAGGGGATTTTATTGATTGAGGATATCTTGATAGGTGGGTAGTTAGGGGAGTGGGAGGAGTTAAAAGGAAGATTTAATATTCCCAATTCTTAGAAAAAAGACGTTCACATTGATTAAGAAAGTGATTAAGTTTAGTAGCCCTGGTGATATTATTGATTCAAAAGTCTTTCTTGATAAAGGTAAAAGGGTTGATGGTGTTCTATTGAAAGATACTACTACTAAAGTGTTGTATCTGTGCATGAATAATGATTCTTCTCTCATTGCTAGAGTTATCCAATGTTGAGGGCAAAGTAATCCATTCTCTTACTGGTCTTTCTTTTTTGAATTTTTTGGAAAGGTAAAGCTAAGCCTAAAAAGATTTGTTTTAAATGGTTGTTGTTAAAAAAGTTAGCCGTTGGTCAAATTTTTTCTTCTCTTGGTATATCTCCTATGTCTTGTAGTTTGTGTAATGTGATTGAGTCTTTTGAACATTTATTTTTTGAATGTGTTTATGCCCGCAAGTTGTGGTCCATTTTTCTTGGCTCCCTTGTCTATGGAACTATTTAGGTAGTATCACCTAAATTGAAATTCTTGCTAGTTATGTAGAGAAATTTGATTCTAAACTTAACACTTTTTGGTTTTCTCTTTCAACCAAGATTTTATGGACTCTTTGGAAGGACAGGAACAAAGAGATCTTTCAGGAGGAGAGAAGGGTACTTTCTAAGTTTAATTTTAAACTCACCTATTTTCACATTATGTCTCAAGTTGCTTTGGTGTTACATATCTCCAAGAGTGATTTCATGATCCTTATGCGAGAAGGCATCCTGCTGATCAATAAGGATAATGTGCATTCAACAAATTATATTGTTGAGTACCAGAGTTTGTTAGCTCCTTTAGAGGCAGCAGATTTGAACAATGTAAGTAATGTGTTTCAAGGATACAGTTCAACCAATCAAGAGGAGGCAACTGTTGATGTGACTCAGAACCTTAATGAAGTTGTAGTGGCTCAACCTAGTCATGATACCCATAATGATGGCTGGAGCTAGTTTTTTCTTCAATTTAAACTTTGTTATGATAAATATGTAAAAAGTTGTAATCAGTGAATGGAAATGTAAAATTCGATAGTGCTTTGATCTTTTAAGTTTTGATATCACCCCCCAAAATTTGTGTAACTGTATATGTAATTGGGGGTGTGATCTATTGTTTTATCTCAGACTCTTGGATATACTTGTAAATGTTTAAACTATCTTAATAGAAAAAAAAGGTGCTTATTACATCTTAGCACAATAGAAAAATTGATCCAACTACATACATATTCCAAAATCCAAATAATAAAACAATAAAATTCACTCAACCCGTGCTAAGTGACTTACCTCAAAATCTTGGACACAAATAATATAGACCAAGAAAAATGGGCATAGTTTGCAAGAAATTTTTGCAAAAAAAATCATAGTAGATATTTTTAGAAATAAATAAACCATAACTGAGTTAAATGGGTCTAGTTGTTGATTAGCTAGGTTAATTACAAATTCTTATAGAACTTTCATCATATTAGGTACAATAAAATGAACAACTAGTTGTTCCTAGCTAGCAAGATCAAATACAGTTTTCCAAGGTGATAAAATTGTATATGTAGATGTATGTATGTATGTATATGTGTATGTATGTATATATGTGTGTGTATGTATATATGTACATGTATATGTATGTATGTATGTATGTATCTGTGTGTGTGTATATACATACACACACACACATATGTACGTGTCTATGTATGTGTGTGTGTGTGTGTGTGTGTATATATATATACAAAGAGATCTTGTGGATTGTGGAGGTTAGTGGAGATCTAGGATTTTGTTGGCATGCCCTTGTGATATTTATGTATGTATGTATGTATATACATATATATATATATATATATATACACATGTGTATATGTATATATGTATATATATACATACATACATACACACGCATATGGGTGTGTCTATGTATGTATGTATATATAAACAAAGAGATCTCTATATATATACATAAATACATACATAAACACACACACATGTGTGTGTATGTATATATAAATGTATACGTGAAAAACCTACCTTTTGGGAGCACTCTTAAATAAGGAAAATTTTAGTTGTACATGTTCATATATCAAGATTTAAACAATGAAAACAACTAAAGCTACTTGCATTTGACTAAGCTAATCAACCAATAGATATGAGTCCCACACAAATTTGGAGAAGCTCAACAAGGGCACTTGTTTGAACCTTGTTGGTGCACTCTAGTTGGAGGGATGTGAATGTGCTCTCCCAAACATAATGGTTGAATCCCAAGATGATTGAAATGAAGTGCAAGATGCATAAAGCTAACTAGATGTGAGGAGAATGCTTCAAACAATGGTTATGGATACAACCGTGCACAAAGCATTCAAGTATGGTGAAGATGGATGCAAGAAAATAAACGTAGTTAACCATGCAAATAAAATGAAGCTAGCAACTGCAAAAGGTTAGCAAAATGCATAAAACTACTAAGAGCTCTAGAATTATACTAGCATGATAACAATGTAAATAAGGGAGATGAAAATTGAAGGGGCTTTGTTTATAGGCTTGAGGGAGACCTTGAAGATGTGGCATCTATGTGGCATCCACATAGGTGCCACAAGGGAGACACATGGGCTAAGGGGAAAAGCCATGCAAAGGTCAACATAAGTCTTTTTGTGATTAAGATGGCTAAAGGTATGATCACACAGGTGTGAGCAACCTTGGAGAAAGGAAAAGGGGACAAGTGTGTAAGAGTGTAAGAGGTTTTTTGAGGAATTAATGAAAGGGGGGCTTTCTTTGGTTTTGAGTTTCTCACACATGTGTGAGAAACCACTTAGGGGCTAAAAGCTGTTTAGGAGGGTATTTAGGATAATAAAGTGGGATTAACTAGTGGTGGGCTTAGAAGGATGAGAGTGATGGGTGGTTGGCTAGGCTTTAGGTGGGAATATGATTAAATCAAATAGGATTTAACTTAATCATAGGTTTATAAAATTTAATAAAGTGGAGGTAAATTAAGTAAACTGGGAATTATTTAAAAGGGGATTTATGGAGCACTATGCATTAAATAAATCTAACATATTAGAGTGGTTGCATTTAAATTAAGTTTAAATACTTTAGGAAAGTGGACCAATTTAATTAAATTAAATTAATTAAATAAGTAGAGGAACATAAAATATATAATTAATTAAGAATTAATTAATTATAGTGTCAAGGGAGATATTAAATCAATTAATATAGTGTCTAGGAAAATTTTAAATGTCTACATTTTCCCCCTCTTTGATGTAGTGTTAGGACGACATTGCATCAAAGAAAAGAAAATACAAGTTGCCCCAATGAGGAGAGGAGTCATAAGAGTCATTGTAGTGACAATAAGGGATAAGGGTGCCTCCTTGAGGAAATGGAGTGAAAGAGGAATATATTTTTCCCATTTTCTCTAAAAAAGACACGGGAAGGAAAAGGGAAATAGAAAGGCTTAAAAGATGACCTTGAATGAATTGTTGGTAAGATCAAAATGAAGTGGGGTGAATTGGATAATGATTAATCTAAATGCATCCTAACTACATGAATGCATGGGATTTAGTTGTGCTTATATGGGAGAGCACACCCTAGTTTGATATTGCAAGAGGAGTTATGAATCAAATGCTATAGTAGCATGGATGACAAGGTTCCTTTGTGTGGACTAGACTCTCAACATAATAAAGACTTTAGGAACATAGATGTAGGTTTCATAATCATGATGGAAAAAATGACATATATGCACTAGAGAGGTCTGAGCACACCCAAATTCTTTTCAGAAAACTTGGTGGAAAGTGTGCTAAATTGTTGCCCTCAATGAGCAATGCAGAACCATAACTCAAAAACTAAAATAGATGTACTAAAGAATCATGCAATAGATCATATTGCAAAATGACCCATGTGATTAGGTTAAGCCATTCAAATGATACCAAGATATTGAAGATTGAGGTACAGTTAGAGAGACTATCATTGATACACAAAAATAAAATAAATAAAAGACCTTATGACCAAGTGGTCATTTAATCCACAGTTCTTTCCATGAATGTTATTCGTATGGTGAATCTGTAAAGAGAAGGATTCATCTTGTAAGGCAAAAATTGATTGTTTGATTGAATTGTATTGAAATGTTTGTGATTGTTTGCTAGAAATTGTGTGAAAGGAACAAGGTTCTCAAAACATTTAGTCTCAATGTGAATTGTGTAATTTTTGCTTGCAATCACTATTTTGATAAGCTTAGTTTGATGGGTTGAAGCTCAACATCATGAGATTAGATGGTGAATAGAAGAACCTAGACAAGATGAAGGATGAAGGAATAACTTGATTTAATTAGAAGAATGGTTTGATAAGGTTGGGTTAGAAGAATATATATATATATATATATATATATATATATATATATATATATATATATATATATATATATATATATATATATATATATATATATATATATATATATATATATATATATATATATATATATATATATATATATATATATATATATATATATATATATATATAGGATGGAAATTAATTTGTAGGAAATGATTGGAAGAAGTGAATTTGATTAGATTAGAGGATAAATGAGTTGATTGATTTGAATTGGAATAAGTAAAAATTGATGGAAGGTGGAATAGATTAGAACCAATGACAAGAGACAACCAATGTATGGTAAATGGAGGAAATGAAAGGTGAAAGAATATGGGGAACCAAAGGATATGGTATCAAACAATGGGGAGCCAAGGACCATGTTTCAAAGGAGTTAAAATGCCCCATACCAAGGATAGGAAAATGAAAAGAAGTATGGTGGGGAAGGATGCATGGAAATGGACAAATGGCGTGTACATGATACTCATGGAGGAAATGTAGGTTCATGAATTTTTTCCAAAGCATACATGGATATTATTACTTTTTTATTGTTATTTTTGGTTCCTCTAGTTTCGATCTCAAGAAAAGGTATGAAAGTGGAAAATATATGACTACAAGACATAAGAGGGATGTTATGAATATGAAACAAAGGAAATGCATGGGATAATCAAGATCAATGACATATGAAAGAGGAACAAAATTATGTAGGATGATGGATGGAGGATGGAGGAAATGAAAATGAAATGGACTGTGGGATACAAGATATGGATATAGTGTCAAGATCAAATATGTGAAAGGATGATGGGAGTATGTAGGATAATGAGAAAGGGATTTGGAAGGTGTATATGGATGGATGAAAGGAAATGATAGTCAAGATCAAAGATGGAAAAGGATAATGAACAATAAATGGAAGTATGGAATATATACAAGGCAATGTGGTATGGATCGAGCTTCCCCCCAGTGTAGAGTATAAGTGAAAGGATAAGTGAATGGATGGATATATGAATTCAAAATATGGTGGATACATTATAGGAAAATGGAGGGAGGATTCGAGCATCTATTTACATGGACGATATCCCTTGATATTTATTCCTCTTTCTTTGTTATTTTCAAGGATTTTTTTACTATTTTTGCATAGATGTTGGTAGGATAGTGAAAGAAGGATGAAATAGGTTGGTAAATGGAGGACAAGGACTTGTGAAAAAGTTTGGATTAAGCAGGTGGAGTGGTTGGGAGGAAGACATGGTTGATGGATGCTAGGTTGGAAGACTTGTGAATGAGTTAATGAAGGAGGTGGAAAGATTGTCATTAACACACACCTTGAAGGGTGATGGAAAGGAGGAAATCTTGGAGGATGTGGTTGAGAAAGTTTGAATTTTGGGATATAAAGACCCATAATGGATGAAGGAGAGGATGGATTTAGAATGGTGGATTTTGGGATATAAGGACCCAAAATAGAGTTGGAAAATGGAAGTTTTGAGGATTTATGGATGAAGGAACCCTTTACATTAGAGAAATTGGATTCCATTTCGAATTTTTCTTTCAGATTCATTATTTATTAAGTAGCTTTGGAATCCACATAATTCTTGTATTTTTTATTTTCAGCCTTTGTGGCCTTTTGATTTTTTCTTTCTTGAACATGGCTTTTAGAGGTGACATGTTGATCCTTGGATTTGTGTGGATATTTGTCTTTATTTACTTTATTTTTGTCATCAAATTTGCTTCCATTGGCCATGGTATGGATGCATGAAGATAAATGGTATGGAGAGATGGTGGATGAAATTATGGAGGGTGAACATTGGAAGGAACTCAAGGACGTGTGTCTTTGTAGATCTTTAATAGGTATATGAGGGGGTGAAGTGGAAAACATGGATATCGTAGATGGATGTATGTAAGGACCCAAAATGGATGGAAATGAGAAAGGAATGGGAATATTGATATAAGGATCCAAAATGGACTTGGAATATGGATGATGGGAACATTTAGGCTTGGATGGAGGAATTTTAGATTTGGAAGGAGTTAAAGGTGTACCAACATCTTGAGACATTATTTCTTCAATATGATACTTATTATTTTCAATGCAAGATGTGAATCCACATATAGGGGGTTCATGAGTGGATTGGATAGGTGTGGAAAGATCTTGTGGAGGATTGGTATCATGAGAGAAATCACGAGGGATAATCGGATCATGAGATGGATTGGGATCATGAAATGAAAATGAAGAGGTACTTTGATCTTGACTTATAAGAGGATTATGTGGTGGAATGATTGGATCATGAGATGGAATAGAACCATTTAATGGAGTGGAGGGAATGGAACCATGATGTGGAGTGATTTGATCTTGAAATGGAGGAGTGTTAGTGGATGGAGTGGAAGGAACATTTTCATGAAGTGGAAGATCAATGGATGTTAACTATTGAGATGGAGGGGAATCAATAATGGGTGAAATATAGGTAATGTCATTATATTGATTAGAAAGGGGATCATGAGATGGATTAAGAGTTATAAATGGATTTTGAGGGATAAGGGAATTATGGAATGGGGAATTGCTTGGATCTAGAGGAGAAGAGGAATCCATAATGACATGCTTTGGAATAAGTTCTTGGGATGGCATTGGCTGTATGACTTTGGGTGATTGGATCACTTCATTTTTATTTTTGTATTTAGACAAGGTTTCTAGTGAGATAAACCTATTACAAGGTGGGGATGATGTTTATTTTGGAGGATTGGAATTGTGTGGCGATCGAGAGCTAGGTAGGGGGTTGAGATGATGGTTTTGGAAATTAATCTCAAAGTATGCATAGTTACATGGAGGATTTTGGTTGGATGGGACATGAGGATTATGGATTTGGAAATGTGTGGGAGGAGGGCATATGTTTTGGCAGGTAGATTTTTTCTTTTGATTTTCTAGGCTCAAGAGAGAATTCTTCAGTTCCTCAATTTCTTTGGCAATGACATTTTTGTTTGAGGAATTATGTGGGCTATGATTGAAATTATATGTGGATAAATGATAATGAGGTTGATCTCCCTTGTCAAAGGTAGAAGAATAATGACTATGAGATGGATTAGGATTGGATATGTAATTTTGACGACTGATTTGGTACATGGGTTGAATGGGAGGTATAGCTCCATATTGCCTTTGAAGATCTTCAACCATTTGGTTAAGCCAATTCTTATTCATGAACTTAGATGAGGAGTGATGAGAGATTTGATTATGAGTGAAATATGACCTTAGGACTTGGAAAATTTTGGACTTTATTTTCTTTTCATTTGGATTTGATTTGATATTCGATGAAGGTTTGAGATAACCTTGATGTAGATAAAGACCTTATGATATTGCAAAAAATTGGATGTCAAATTTGTTAGAATCTGAAAAGATTAATAACCCAGAAAAGTAGTGCAAAGAATAGATATCTAAACTATGAATGCAAATGATACAAAATCAAAAATAGCAACATAGAGTTAGTCTCCAAGAAAGTAATGCAAATGCTAGAAGAAAAATAGCATTAAGAGGATGCAAAAATGAGAGATACAAATACAAGCCAGGTAGAATGCTTATATAGGCTAGGAAGAGGGAGGAGGTGGCAACACTAACCAATGAGAAGCAACCATCTATTGGACTAAAGATAGAAAAGTATCTTTTGAGATAGCTAATGGATGTTCACATGTATGAAGGTGACACCTCTCAACCATTCAACTAATAAGACATGCTTTATTAACCTAAGTGAGATGAATAAAAGTGTAGGAAAAACCTAGTAATATAGGGAAAAATAAATAACCTACTAAGAAATTAAAAACTACATTAACAGGATTTGGATGATGATATCTTCTTCCTCTTGGAGATGGAAAAATGATCCCAAGTTAGAATAAGATACAAAATAGATGACTCAATACATGGTGATGGACAAATGATCCCAAGTGAGAGAGTGCAACTATGACAAGTTTGCTTGAGGATCAAGGTCTAATATCACACTTCGAAAATATCTTTCTACCTCAATATTCGATTGAATCTTGATGAAGGAGAAAGATTATTGATGATTGTTATTTGAATCAATATTGAATATGGTTGGATGTAGATCAATCAAGATTCTACGGATTATAATGGTACTCCTAATTCCAAAGTAGAAGATTTTTTAAAATATTGAATT
Organism: Cupressus sempervirens; assembly: GCA_028749045.1. NCBI lineage: Eukaryota > Viridiplantae > Streptophyta > Pinopsida > Cupressales > Cupressaceae > Cupressus > Cupressus sempervirens. The sequence continues at coordinate 576,623,531 of CM053793.1, forward strand.
AGAGGAAGATTTGAAAATTAGAAAGATTGATTTTGGATGAAGATGTAAATGGATTGAATTGGGAATTGATTAGAAAGGAATGACTTTGACAAGAGATTGGATTAGGAATCATGAGGATGAATCATTGAATTAGGGAATTGGATCTTGATGTGGATTATGAATCATGACTAGGATGAAGATTAGGGATTTCATTGAATGATTAGGAATATGAGGAAATAATTAGGATGATGAGAGATGATTAAGATTTTGAGGAAAGATTTGAATTATTAAGAAGGTGATTAAGACAAGAGATGCATGTTGATGATGAAATGGATAGATGAAAGATGTGATGTAAAATTGATGTGGACAACTTGACTAAGTGGACTTAAAATTTATTTTTGGAATATTCATTTCACTTGCATACTAGTTTAGCTTGCACATTAGCTTAGTTTCTTTATTGCATTCCATCTCCACATCCACTTGAATGCTCTCAAACATGGCTTCCTCCATAGCCATTGCTTGAGGTGTTCTTCATTTCATGTAGCATAGTTTCATTTATCACACTTGCATTTTCACATCAAGAGATTCACCATAGTTGTATTTAGGGAGAGCACACTAGACATCCGTCCAATCCAACACACTAACAAGGCCTCTCATGGGTGCCTTTGTTGAGTTGTTTGAGGTTTCTTGAGGATTTTATTTTTTGGTTGTTTTGAGTTGCAAAACTCAAACAAATGTTAGTCAGCTTCTTTCCATTGTTTAACATTTGAAATATTCATATTGGCTAATGTTTATTTGTTTACTATTGCTTCCAACAAGTCAAATTTTCTAGTATACATTTTGGCATGCCTGGTGGGACCCATGTCCTTGTTTTCCCTTCAAAAAATTGTCAAAAACCATAACTCACAACCAAAAACTTGTGCATTGTCATTTGCATCAAACATAGTGTCGCCTGCATTCTATCATCTTTGAAGATTAGTTTCTATGTAGATTAGCATCTGTGTAGATTGGCATCTTCACCCTTGCCATTTTGACACCATCTTTTTTGGCATTAAACTCAAGTTTTAGCATCTGTGCCTCTACTAGACTGTCATCTCAAACATTTTGTTGTCTACAGTAACCTGTTCTATCATTTGCGTTGTGGGTGGTTTAAAATCAATGGTTCATTAAATTATCGTCTCTACCTCTGAACTAGTGTCTGTGTTTTCCCGGTGACCCACTGTTTTGGCATTTGTGATTTTTTGGTGACTCTTAGTTTTTTTGTCTATGAATTTTGTCCTCTTCAAGTTCTATCGTCTCTACAATTTGGCATCTTGGAACTCTACTCTGTCGTCTGTGATCTACAAGTGTAAGTATTATATTAGAATTGGTGCTTAAAAAAATTGAAATGAATGCTTAGGCTAGCAAACATGAATGCTTAGGCTAGCAAACATTTGGAATTGGTGCTTAAAAAGAACTCATACTCTCTTGAATGTCTTAATAAAATTGACATGAATGTTTAGGCTAGCCAATATTTGGAATTGATATTTAAAATGAACTCACACAATCTTGAATGACTTAAAGGAATTGGTTTCATTTTCAACAATTTTCTTATGTTCACGAGTGATTTACTTTCTTGTTGATGAATCTGCACTTTTATTTATGTTGACAAAGTTCTCAAGTTGAAAAGAACATTGTATGTTATAAACATGTGTGTCTTCAAAGTAGATTACAAAACCTAAAGCTTCATTGGGAAAGAATGTGTGTCTTTTAAACCCTGAGGCCACTTATGTATTCTCTCCCCTCGAGCCTTCAGGTGATCTTGGTTGCACAAGAAATAAGTGGTCTTGTTTTTATTTATTTTTAGGAGATCTTCTTAGGGATTTTATCACCCCTTAGGATGACCTCAACTCCAGTGTTCTGGTAGAGTATAAATATCAGGAGGTGAATCAAAGGACACCTCTCTTGGAAGTAAAATCTTGTCAATCTTGGCTAAGCCCCAAATAACTTTATACCTTTGGGAAGTGAAGGAGGAGATTTGGGTTACCGTCTCCCCCCGTCTATGTGGTATTATTTTCTTTCATCTACAGATTTGGGCTTACATACCTTGCGTATATCAAGGATGCCCTCTAGTTGATCCTTGTACATCCTAGTTGCAACCTTGTAGGATTGTTGGTGTGTTTGACGTGCTTGATTGTTTCAAACCCTACCCAGTTGAAAGGGACACACCGGCTATGTTTGCATTGTATATATTTCCTTGTTTGATTTTGCATCTCAAATTTGAAAAATCCAAAAACATCATAAAATAGAAAAATCCAAAAAAAATCATTAAAAGTTCAAAAGATCCAAAAAAATCAAAAAATCTCAAAAACAACAAAAACAAGTCTTGGTTTAAGTCCTCTTAGTCAAGTTGTCCACATCAATTCCACATCACCTCTTCTTTTCATCAAATCCATCACCCTCATACATCTCTTGTCTTCATCATTTCTATGCCTCAAAATCATTTCCTTGCCTTCCTAATCATTCCATCTAATTCCTAATCTCTATCCTAGTCATGGTTCATACTCCACGTCACACTTCAATTCCCTCATCCAATGCTTCATCATCATTCTTCTAATCCAATTTCTTGTCACATTCTATCATTTCTAATCAATTCTTGATTCACTCCATTTTCATCTTCATCCATAATCAATCTTTCTAATCTCATTCATTCAAGTCTTCTTCTAATTCAACTTTTCATCAAATCTTCTACTTCGAACATAGGAGCATTATCATAAACTTTGGGCTTTAATTCAAATCCAACATTCACTTGTTTGCAATATCATAAGGTTTTTATCAAAGGTACACCAAACCGTCATCCAATATCGAATCACATCAAATCAAATTAAATCCAATCAATATCAGGTCAAATCCAATTCAAATCAATTCAACAAAAAGTCTAAAGCTACTCCTAGTCCCAAGTTCATATTTCATCCATCTTCAAATCTTCCATCACTCTTCGTCTAAGATCCATGGATAAGAATTGGCTTAATCAAATGGTTGAAGATCTTCTAAGGCAATCTGGAGTTATATCTCTCTTTCAATCTACATATCAAATCCATCCTCATAACTTCATATCCAATTCTAGTCCATCTCATGTTCATTATTCTTCTACCTTTGACAAGGGAAATCCACCTCATTATTCTTCAACCACATACGATTCCATTCATAGCCCACACAATGCCTCAAGCAGAAATGCCATGGCCAAAGAAATTGAGGAACTAAAGAATTCTATCTTGAGCCTAGCAAATCAACAAAAAAAGTCCACCTTCCATTCCATATGTCCTCCTCCCCCATGTTTCGAAGACCATAGTCCTCATGCCCCATCCAACCCCAACCCTACATGCAATTCCCCATGCTTTGACCCTCATGTCAAAAACCATCATCCCAATCCCCTACCCATAGTTCCACCTTCACACAATCCTAATCCTCCAAAATCACCATCATCCCCACCCCATAATGGATTTTTCTCACGCAATTTCTTGGCTAAGTGTAAAATTCAAAATGAAGTGATCCAATCACCTAAATTCATACCCCCAGTTCCACCTCAAGACCTTGCTCCAAAGCATGACATTATAGATTCCTCTTCTCCTCTAGATTTGATTATTTCTCCATCCCATCATGCCCTTATCCCTCAAGATCCATTTAACCCTCTTATGATTCCCTTCCTAATTAAGATCAATACATTCCATGTACTGCACACCTTACCGATTCCACTCCATCTCAAGAGTTAGCATTCGTAGATCCTCTACTCCATGAAGCAATTCCTTCCACTCCATCCACTAATACTCCTCCATGTCAAGATCAAATCACTCCATCTCATGATCCTATTCCATCTCATGATCCACTCATTTTGCTACATGATCCTCTTTTAAGTCAAGATCAAAGTACCCCTTCATTTGCCTTTCATGATCCCACTCCATCTCAAGATACTATTATCCCTCATAATCCCCCTTGTGAGCCTAATCCTCCACATGATCCTATCACACCTATCCAATCCACTCATGAACCCCATATACATGGACTTGCATCTTGTGTTGAAAATAATAAGTATCCCATTGAAGAAATAATGTCTCAAGATGTCGACATGCCTTCCACTCCTTTGAAATCCAAAATTCCTCCTTCCAAACCAAAGCTTCCCATCATTCGTCTTCCAAGTCCATTTTGGGCCCTTATATCCATATCCCCATTCCTTCCTCACTTCCATCCATTTTGAGTCCTTATTTCCCACATCCAAACCCTTCATCCCTTCCATTCATTTTGGGTCCTTATGTTCCACGGTCAAGCTCTTCATCTCTTCCTTCCATTTTGGGTCCTTACATACATCCATCCACCATATCCATGTTTTCCACTTCATCCCTTCATGCTCCTAATAAAGATCAGAAAAGGCACACATCCTATAAATCCTTCCAATGCTCTCGACCCCATTTATCTTCATGCACCCATACCATGGCCAATGGAAGCAACTTGGATGCAAATGATAAAGAGCATAAAGCCAAAAATCCACAAAAGCCCAAGGATCAACATGTCCCCTCTAAAATACATGTCCAAGAAAATACAAATCTGATCCAAAACAAAACTAGAAGGCCAACCAAGGCTAAAAATAAAAAATGCAAAAAAAATTTGGATCCCAAAGCTACTTAATGTAGCAGTGAATCTCAAAGAAAACTTCAAAATGGCATCCAATTTTGTTAATCCAAAGGCTTCCCTCATTCATAGATCATCCAAGCTTCCATTTTCCAAATCCATTTTGGGTCCTTATATACCCAATCCACCATCCTAAATCCATCATCTCATTTCTCCATTTTGGGTCCCTATATCCCAAAATCCAAACTTTCTCCTACCTATCCTCCACAATTTCCTCCTTTCCATCACCCTTCAAGGTGTGTGCCAATGATGATCTTTCAACCTCCCTCATCCACCCATTCACAAGTCTTCCAACCTAGCATCCGTCAACCATGCCTTCCTCCCAAACACTCCAACCCCTTAATCCAACCTTTTTCATAGGTCATTGTCCTCCATTCACTACCCTACCAACATTTATGAGAAACTAGTACAAATTCCTTTAAAATAAGAAAGAGAGAGAAATAAATATCAAGGGATACCATCCATGTACCTAGATTCTTGAGTCATCCCTTTCTATCCAATGTCTTCCACTTCCACTTATCCATCCATTCGCTTTTTCTCTTCCACTTGCACTCTACACTGGGGGCAAGCTCCATCCATACCACACTTCCATACATATCTTCCATATTTACATCTACCATTTGTTATCCTTTTCCATCTTTGATCTTGAATTTCACTTTCCTTTCATCCATCCATATCCACTTTCCCTTGCGCATTATCCATACATTTTCCTACCTACTTCCATAATCCTTTCATATCTTTGGTCTTGACATGCTATCCATATCTTGCATCCCATAATCCTTGTCATGTTCATCCATTTTCCATTCATGCACCTACATATTTTCATCCCTCTTTCATATGTCCTTGATCTTGGTTATCCCTACCATTTCATCTACTTCATATCCCACATTTTATCCATATCAATATCCCTTTTTCACACCCTCCCTCCCATATCCCATATTCATTCCCCTTTCATGCCCATGCTCATGATCACTATTAGAGGCATAATACCAAAATTTTCATACATGCTTTGGTAGAGCACATGCCTTCCCTTCCTCCATACATTAGCTTTCATGCCATCTTTCCATTTCATGCACACTTTCCCACCATGTTTCCTTTCATTTTCCTATCCTTGGTATGGGGCATTTGGAATCCTTCGAAACATGGTCCTTGGCTCCGCATTTTCCCTCATATCCTTTCAACATTCCTTTCATTTTCCAACTCATGTTGCTTTTCCTCCATTTACCATTCCTTGGTTATCCCTTGTCATTGGTTCTAATTGATTCCACCTTCCATCAATTTTTACTTCTTCCAATCCATTCAATCAATTCATTTCTCCTCTACTCTAATCATATTCTCTTCTTTCGATCATTGCCTACAAATCAATTTACATCTTATCAAAGTCTCCTTTTTCTTCTCATCACCATCATTCATCTCATTCAATTAAGTTCTTCCATTATCTTATCATATCTCATCCAAATTCTTCTAGTTCATCATCCAATCTCATGACAGTGAGCTTTAACCCATCAAACTGAGCTTATCAAATAATGATTGCAAACAAAACATACACACATTCACACTAAGACTAAATGAGTCAAGAACCTTGTTCCTTTCACACAATTTCCAATGAATAATCAAAAACATTTCAATAAAATTCAATCAAACAATCAATCTTTGCCTTATAGGATGAATCCTTCCTACATAGGCTTAACAATTTCAATATCAGAATCAGGTTCATGCAAGCACTGTGAATTGAATGACTACTTGGTCATAAGGTCTTTTTGTTGATTTTATCTCTATCTTTCAATGATAGCCTTCCCAAATATGCCTTGATCTTCAATATCTTGGTATCATTTGAAGGGTTTAACCTGATTACACATGTCATTTTGCAATATGATCTATTTTCATGATTCTTTAGCACATCTATGTTAGTTTCAAGTTATGATTATGCATTGCTCACTCGGGGCAATGGGTTAGCACACTTTCCACCAATATCCCTAAGACTTTGGATGTGCCCAAACCTCTCTAGTGTGTATATGTCATTTGTTCCATCATGACTTTGAAACCTACATTTATTGTGTTGAGAGTCTAGTCCACACAAAGGAATCTTGTCATTTATGCTACTATAGCATTTGATGCCTAACTCCTCTTGCAATATCAAACTAGGGTGTGCTCTCCCATATGAACACAACTAAATCTCATGCATTCATGTAGTTAAGGTGTGTTTAGATTAATCATTATCCAATTCACCCTGCTTCATTCTCATCTTACCAACAAGTCATGCAAGGCCTTTCCTTAAGCCTTTTTCCTTCCCTTTTCTTTCCTATGTCTATTTTTGAGAAAATGGGGCAACATATATTCATTTTTCACCCCATTTCCTTGAGGGGGCACCCTCCTCCCCTATCGTCACTTTAACACAACTCCTAGGACTCCTATCCTTCTCTGGGGCAACCTATATTTTATTTTTTTTGATATGATGTCGTCCCAAAATCACATCAAAGAGGGTCAAAATGTAGATGCTTAAAATCGTCACAAAAGACTATATTAATTTATTTAATATTTCCCTTGACATTATAATTAATTAATTAATTATTAATTAATTATATTTGTCATATTCTTCTACCTATTTAATTAAATTTATTTAATTAAGTAGGTTCACTTTCCTAAGGTATTTAAGTTTAATTTAAATACGTCCATCCTTAATGTGTTAAATTTATTTAATACATGATCCCCCATAATTCCCATTTTTAAATAAATTATATTTATTTAATTCCCTCCATCTCATTAATTCCTCTAAACCTATGATTAAATTAAATCTTATTTAATTTAATCTTAAACCTAGCCTAAAACCTAGCCTACACCTATCACTTTCATCCTCCTAAGCCTATCCACCCTTTAATCTCACTTAATTACTTTAATTACCTTGCTAATCCCTCCTTAACCCTAAGTGTGTGCTCACACATGTGTGAGATCACTCTCTTGTAATCTTTGTCCCTCACTCTTCTCTCCAAATTTGCTCACACATGTGTGAGAAAACTTTGAATGTTGACCACTTGCATGGCTTGCCTATGTGTCTCCTTGTGGCACTATGTAGATGCCACATAGATGCCACCTCACCTAGTGTCTCTCTCAAGCCTATAAATAGAGCCCTTGTCTCAAGCATTTTCATCTCCTCTATATGCATTGTTATAATGTTACTTTGAGTTTTGAGCTTCCATAGTGTTATCGTGCTAGTTTGAGTTTTCATGGTGATTTTCATGTTGCATACTAACCCTTGGTAGCTAAATTTAGATTGTATTTGCATTGTTAGATTTAGCTCACTCATGCATTTAGATCTTCATTTCACTTGCATACTAGTTTAGCTTGCACATTAGCTTAGTTTCTTTATTGCATTCTATCTCCACATCCACTTGAATGCTCTCAAACATGGCTTCCTCCATAGCCATTGTTTGAGGTGTTCTTCATTTCATGTAGCATAGTTTCATTTATCACACTTGCATTTTCACATCAAGAGATTCACCATAGTTGTGTTTGGGGAGAGCACACCAAACATCCCTCCAATCCAACACACTAACAAGGCCTCTCATGGGTGACTTTGTTGAGTTGTTTGAGGTTGCTTGAGGATTTGATTTCTTGGTTTTTTTGAGTTGCAAAACTCAAACAAATGTTAGTCAGCTTCTTTCCATTGTTTAACATTTAAAATATGCATATTGGCTAATGTTTGCTTGTTTACTCTTGCTTCTAATAGGTTAAAAAATTTATTATACATTTGGCACGGCTGGTGGGATCCACGTCCTTATTTTTCCTTAAAAAAATTTGTCAAAAACCATAACTCATGACTAAAAACCTGTGCATTATCATCTATGTCGAGTGCAGTGTTGTCTACATTTCATCATCTCCGAAGATTAGCATCTTTGCAGACCAGCATATGCTCTAATTGGCATCTCCACCCTTGCTATTTTGACCCCAACTTTTTTGGCATTAAACCTGAGTTTTAACATCTGTGCATCTACTAAACCATTGTCTCTGGCATTATGTCATCTGCCTTGTGGGCGGTTAAAATTAGTGGTTCATTAAACTGTCGTCTCTTCCTCTGAACTGACATCTGCATTTTCCCGGTGACCCACTATTTTGGCATCTATGATGTTCTAGCGACTCTTAGTTTTGTTGTCTGCAAATTTTGTTATTTTTGAGTTATGTCATCTTCGCAATTTGGCATCTCCAAACTCTACTCTGTCGTCTATGATCTGCAAGTGTAAGTATTAGATTGGAGCATTTTAGAAACACTTGGCCATGTTTTCTTGCAGGTTTTACTTAATGTTTTATTGCTCTTGAGAATGAACTTGAAATATTAACCATTTTTCTTTGAATGAATGTTGCACTTAATGGGATAATTCGAACACACTCGTGAATAGCTGAACATAAAATAAGAAAATCCAATCTTGAATGCATAATCAATTGAACAAGCCTTTCATTTGGATGAATGTTGTTAAAACACACTGTTGAATGTCATTAAGTAATGAATGAGTTTCTCATTGGAATGCATGTTTAGATTAGTCAAACACAATCTTGAATGCCTTAAGGAAATTGACATGAATGCTTAGGCTAGCAAACATTTGGAATTGGTGCTTAAAAAGAACTCATACACTCTTGAATATCTTAAAGAAATTGACATGAATGTTTAGGCTAGCCAATATTTGGAATTGGTGCTTAAAATGAACTCTCACAATCTTGAATGACTTAAGGGAATTGGTTTCATTTTTAACAATTTGCTTATGTTCATGAACGATTTACTTTCTTGTTGATGAATCTGCACTTTTATTTATGTTGTCAAGTTGGAAAGAACATTGTATGCTATAAACATTTGTGTCTTCAAAGTATATTACAAAATTTAAAGCTTCATTGGGAAAGAACACGTGTCTTTTAAACCCTAAAGCCACTTATGTATTCTCTCCCCTTGCACCTTCGGGTGATCTTGGGTGCACAAGAAATAAGTGGTCTTATTTTTCTTTTTTTTAGGAGGTCTATTTGAGGATTTCATCACCCCTCGGGATGACCTCAACTCCAGTGTTCTAGCAGAGTGTAAATATCAAGAGGTGAATCGAAAGACACCTCTCTTGGAAGTAAAATCTTGTCCCTCTTGGCTAAGTCTCAAAGAACTTTATACCTTTGAGAAGTGAAGGAGGAGATTTGGGTTACTGTCTTCCCCCAGCTGTGTGGAATTATTTTCTTTCATCTACAAATTTGGGCCTCACATACCTTGCGTATATCGAGGACGCCCTCTAGTTGATCCTTGTACATCCTAGTTGCAACCTTGTAGTATTGTTGGTGTGTTTGACATGCTTGAGTGTTTGAAACCCTCCCCAGTTGAAGGGGACACATCGGCTACGCTTGCATTGTATATATTTCCTTTTTTGATTTTGCATCTCAAATTTGAAAAACCCAAAAATATCATTAAACATAAAAACCCAAAAAAAAAAATCATAAAAAGTTCAAAAAATCCAAAAAAATCAAAAAACAACAAAAACAAATCTTAGTTTAAGTTCTCTTAGTCAAGCTTTCCACATCAATTCTACATCACCTCTTCTTTCCATCAAATCCATCACCCTCATACATCTCTTGTCTTCATCATTTATATTCCTCCAAATCATTTCCTCATCTTCCTAATCATTTCATCTAATTCCTAATCTCTATCCTAGTCATGGTTCATACTCCACATCACACTTCAATTCCCTCATCCAATGCTTCATCATCATTCTTCTAATCCAATTCCTTGTCACATTCCATCATTTCTAATCAATTCTTAATTCACTCCATTTTCATCTTCATCCATAATCAATCTTTCTAATCTCATTCATTCAAGTCTTCTTCTAATTCAACTTTTCATCAAATCTTCTACTTTGGACATAGGAGCATTATCATAAACTTTGGACTTTAATTCAAATCCAACATTCACTTGTTTGCAATATCATAAGGTTTTTATCAAAGTTGTACTGAACCGTCATCCAATATCAAATCACATCAAATCAAATCAAATCCAATCACTATCAGGTCAAATCCAATTCAAATCAAGTCAACACAAAGCCCATAGCTACTCCTAGTCCCAAGTTCATATTTCATCCATCATCAAATCTTTCATCACTCTTCATCTAAGATCCATAGATAAGAGCTGGCTTAATCAAATGGTTGAAGATCTTCTAAGGCAATCTAGAGTTATACCTCCCTTCAACCTACATATCAAATCAATATTCATAACTTCATATCCAATTCTAGTCCATCTCATGTTCATTATTCTTCTACCTTTGACAAGGGAAATCCACCTCATTATCCTTCAACCACATACGATTCCATTCATAGCCCACACAATGCCTCAAGCAGAAATACCATGGCCAAAGAAATTGAGGAACTAAAGAATTCTATCTTGAGCCTAGCAAATCAACAGAAAAAGTCCACCTTCCATTCCATATGTCCTCCTCCCCCATGTTTCAAAGACCATAGTCCTCATGTCCCATCCAACCCCAACCCTCCATGCAATTCCCCATTCTTTGAGCCTGATGTTAAAAACCATCATCCCAATCCCCTACCCATAGTTCTACCTTCACACAATCCTAATCCTCCAAAATCACCATCATCCCCACCCTGTAATGGATTTTTCTCACACAATTTCTTGGCTAAATGTAAAATTCAAAATGAAGTGATCCAATCACCCAAAGTCATACCCCCAGTTCCACCTCAAGACCTTCCTCCAAAGCATGACATTATATATTCCTCTTTGCCTCTAGATCCAAGCATTTCTCCATCCCATCATGCCCTTATCCCTCAAGATCCATTTATCCCTCTTATGATTCCCTTCCTAATCAAGATCAAGACATTCCATGTACTACACACCTTACTGATTCCACTCCATCTCAAGAGTTAGCATCTGTAGATCCTCTACTCCATGAAGTGGTTCCTTCCACTCCATCCACTAATACTCCTCCATGTCAAGATCAAATCACTCCATCTCATGATCCTATTCCATCTCATGATCCACTCATTTCACTACATGATCCTCTTTTAAGTCAAGATCAAAGTACCCCTTCATTTTCCTTTCATGATCCAACTCCATCTCAAGATACTATTATCCCTCATAGTCCCCCTTGTGAGCCTAATCCTCCACATAATCCTATCACACCTATCAAATCCACTCATGAACCCCATATACATGGACTTGCATCTTATGTTGAAAATAATAAGTTTCCCATTGAAGAAATAATGTCTCAAGATGTCAGTATGCCTTCCACTTCTTCAAAATCCAAAATTCCTCCTTCCAAACCTAAAGCTTCCCATCATTCATCTTCCAAGTCCATTTTGGGCCCTTATATCCATATCCCCATTCCTTCCTCACTTCCATCCATTTTGGGTCCTTATGTTCCACATCCAAACCCTTCATCCCTTCCATCCATTTTGGGTCCTTATGTTCCACAGTCAAGCCCTTCATCCCTTCCTTCCATTTTGGGTCCATACATACATCCATCCACCATATCCATGTTTTCCACTTCATCCCCTCATGCTCCTAATAAATATCAACAAAGGCACACATCCTTGAAATTCTTCCAATGTTCAACATCCACAAGCTCTCCACCCCATTTATCTTCATGCACCCATACCATGGCCAATGGAAGCAACTTGGAAGCAACTTGGATGCCCATCCATACCACACTTCCATACATATCTTCCATATTTCCATCTACCATTCATTATCCTTTTCCATCTTTGATCTTGACTTTCACTTTCCTTTCATCCATCCATATGAACTTTCCCTTGTGCATTATCCATACATTTTCCTACATACTTCCATAATCCTTTCATATCTTTGATCTTACCATGCTATCCATATATTGCATCCCATAATCCTTGTCATGTTCATCCATTTTCCATTCATACACCTACATATTTTCATCCCCCTTTCATATATCCTTGATCTTGGTTATCCCTACCATTTCATCTACTTCATATCCCACATTTTGTCCTTATCAATATCCCTTTTTCACACCCTCCCTCCCATATCCCATATTCATTCCCCTTTCATGCCCATGCTCATGATCACTATTAGAGGCACAATACGAAAATGTTCATACATGTTTTGGTAGAGCACATGCCTTCCCTTTCTCCATACATTAGCTTTCATACCATCTTTCCATTCCATGCACCCTATGGTGACAATCAACTAAAACTACAGACTTTTAGTTGCCCACAACATAGATGATAGAACATAAATCTGTAGAGACAATAGTCAACAAAACTATAGACTTTCAACCACCCACAACATAGATGACAACACATTAAACAACATAGATGATGGTTAACTAAAAGTATGGACTTGTAGTACGCCACAACGTAGAAAACATAACATTAAACTTCAGAGATGATAGTTAAGTCTGTAAGGACATTAAGACAATGGAGATGACAAAATAAAATTTGTACACAATTTTGAGACTTAGAAAAATATAGATGATAGTAAAACACAAATAATAGAAAAGGAAATAGTGAATACCTTATATTTACTTTGGTCGATTGTAGATGATAGTAGTAGAGCAGAGACACCAAACCATACAGATGACATAACTTAAAGCTATCAAAAAAATTGTAGATGACAAAACTAAGAGTCATCAAAAAATCCCAAATGCCAAAATAGTATGTCATTGGTAAATCACAGACAATAGTCTACAAGTGGAGATGCCAGTTCAAAAGTGGAGATGATAGACAACTGAAACTACAAACTTTCAACTACCGACAACATAGACAACATAAATCTGTGGAGACAATAATCCTCATAGATGACAAAATTGTGGGCTTTGGAGACATAGATGATAGAGTTAAATTGGCAGAGACATTAAAATAATCGAGATGACAGAAATTTTTTTGTTTGCAATTTTAAAGTGTGTTATTGAGTCTATTGTTGGTGGAGATGCCAAACTATGGAGATGAGGATCTACATAGATGACATTGTGTCCTAACAAAGATGACAATGTACAATTTTTACAAAAAAATTCAAGTTTTTGATCAAATTTAAGTGTTAAAAAGGGACATGGGTCCCACCGGGCATACCAAAATGTATACATGAAAACCTAATCTATCAAGAGCATGCATAAACAAGAAAATATTAGTTGTGCATGTACATCAAGGATTCAAATAAAATCAAAACACAACTAATCTACTTGAGTTTTAAAACTATGCAATCGAAAGATAAGAATCCTCAAACAACATTAGAGTAGCTCAACAAGGGTGCCCACAAGAGGCCTTGTTGGTGCTCTCCTCAAACACAACTATAGATGAATCCCTTCAAATTGATCAAATGACTACAAGAATAGAAATATGAAACTATGTATGTGGAATACCTTCAAGAAATGGCTATGAGTAAGCCAACCTCAAAAGGATTCTAGGGGTGTGAGTGCGGAAATGAGATGTAATAAATAAATATAACAATATTATGCTACCATGAAACTATGCTAGAACTAGGAATTGAAAGAATGCAAACAACTGCCAAAGATTAGCTCTAAATGTGAAAATATCTAACAACTCTAAACTTAAACTAGCATGATAACAATGCACATGGAGGAGATGAAGAATGCTTGAGACAAGGGCTCTATTTATAGACTTGAAGGAGACCTTGAGGAGGTGGCATCTATGTGGCATCCACATAGGTTCCATAAGGGAGACACATGGGCTAAGGGGACAAGCCATGTAAAGGTTAGTATAAATCATTTTGTGATTAAGATGGCACACATGTGTGAGAAACCTTGGAGAAAGGAAAAGGGGACAAGTGTGTAAGAGTGTAAGAGGATTTTGGAGGAATTAATAAAAGGGGGGCTTTCTTGGGCTTTGATTTTCTCACACATGTATGAGCAACCACTTAGGGGCTAAAAGGTGTTTAGGAGGGTATTTGGGATACTAAAGTGGGATTAACTAGTGGTAGGCTTAGAAGGATAAGAGTGATTGGCGGTAGGCTAGGCTTTAGGTGGGATTAGGATTAAATCAAATAGGATTTAACTTAATCATATGATTATATAATTTAATAAAGTGGGGGGCAATTAAATAAATTGGAATTTATTTAAAAGGGGATTTATGTAGCACTATGCATTAAATAAATGTAACACATTAGAGGGATTACATTTAAATTAAATTCAAATACTTAGGAAAGTGAATCTGACAAATATAATTAATTAATAAATAACTAATTATAGTGTCAAGAGAGATATGAAATCAATTAATATAGTGTTTAGGACAATTACATAAAGATAAGCTTCTCTAATCACCTACTAGGGGAAATATAAAGAGATACATGTTTAGAAGGAAAAGAAAAGGACATTTACATAGGTACCTCTTCTCCCCTTGAAGAAAATCATAGAGCAAGGGTACATAGATCACAAGGGCACAAAATGATAATAAAATTGTAGAGAAAGGGCATAGAGATCACAAGGGTGTGACAACAAAATGTAGAGATCACAAAGGCATGACAACGAAATCCTAGATCTCCACTAATCTCCACCATGGGCATGACAATGAAATGTAGAGATCATAAGGGAACAAAAATGAAATGCAGTGATCACAAGGGCACAAAAATGAAATGTCCACAAAAATTTAGAGCTTAGAGCTCTCCATCAACTTTTAGAGCTCTCCACCCTCATTTGGATCTTTCCACCCTCTTTTGCATGCAACTCTCCACAATCGATCAAAATAACTAGGGAATGATTTATGTTGTGTTTTTTTAATACTCATTTAGGCATCATAATTGTAATGCAAATGTATGTATTACAATGACATTGAGGACAACTACAAAAAAAAATCATGAAAATCCATAGATTACCTTATCGTCACAATTTGACCCCAAATGTTGTAGTGAACTTAAGTGTTCTTAAGACTTTCAATTTGAAGATAGAAAAACTTATGGTTGAGGTTCCTACTATTGAAAGACAATTATCTGATCTTGTGATTAAGAGTAGAGGAGGAAGAAAGAAAATTTCTAATCAAATGAAGGCTTGCAACAAATATGATTCATTTGATCCTGGTAAATGTAATAGCAAGAGAAGAGTTGATGTTTTAGATGATACAGTTGGTTGTAGTACTAAGTTTGGAAAAACTTCTAGGATAATTGATGAAGAGCATTTGTGGATTAAGAATATGCATGGGATTTATGTTTTGAATTTCTTCATATGTTAATAAGTCCTTATGGAACATCTTGTTTCTAAAACCTTGGGTGTCTAATGTACGTACATCCTTGGGCTATTGAAAATCTTGCATCCTTGGGCTATATTACCTTAATCCCTACTTATAGCATCCTCTTAGGAGAATTCATAGACTCATGGCTTACTTTGATTAAGATTTCTCTTCTCCTCTCTTTAGGAACCTTAGTGAGCCTATGGTTTCTCATGACGCTAATTATTCTATGGAGCATGACTCTTCTCATTCATCTCATGATGAGGATGAGGCTTTAAGGGTTCCTCCTAAACAAGTTCATAAGATTGCTTCTAAGATTGATAAAATGCACGATTGACTTCTTCAAGAGAATCATAGTACTAATACTATGGCTTATTTTGATGCTCTTAAGAAAGTGATTTGTTATGATGGACATGGATGTTTTGCATGGTCTTACTCACCTTGCTCATACTCGCATTAAGCCTTTAGCTCAAGCTACATCTGGAATAGGAATGGCTTCACGTATTACTAGTGTTGAACCTACCTTGTCTCTTTCCAAACCTATCTCTAGCATCCCTTCTTATGTTGCTACTATTGTGACTACTTATATTCAACCATTTAATCCTCCTATTAGTAGTCTTACTATTTTTTTTGTACCTATAAGTGCTCCACCTGCTTCATTTCCTATCTCACAACCTTCATACAATAGTGTTTGTTACACTTATCTTAATCCTCCTACTATGGTTCCTAATGTCCCACCTGTAACACCTTCTATTCTAGCTAATTTTTACACTCTTCCTAGTGTGTTGAATGTGTAATTGCCACCTGTTTCCTCTATTGATTCCATTATCATTAGTATTTCGCAAATTGTTCCTTCCTTGAAACAACAACTTACATCCCTTACTCGATCCAAGTTTAATGTGCCTACATGTGATATGGGTTGTCCTACACAAAAATAATGCAAACTAGGAAAAATGGGTAGAGTTTGCAAGAAATTTTACAAAAATGTATCATAGCAGATATTTTTAGAAAGAAACAAGCCATAACCCAATTAAATTGGTCTAGTTATTGATTAGCTGGGTTGATTACAAATTCTTGAGAACTATCATCAGATTAGGTGCAATAGAATGAACAATTAGTTGTTCCCAGCTAGTAGGATCAAATACAATTTTCCAAGATGATAAAATTGCATATGCAGATGCATAACTTGCATGCTAGGCATGAAGTGCATTCCCCAATTTATAACAAATAGTTGGATATAAAGGCTCCATATGTTGGCCCAACAATGGAAGCCAAGGATGTAACCATGCATGTATTGGCATACTCTCCATGCGAGGATCCCAAGTATCTACTATTGCTGTTAATTTGGGCATCACTATATGATCCAAAATATTATGAAGTACTAAAGCTGGTATTAACTTCTTCCATGTCTCTAGAAAATGTAGCATAGGTTCAAGGTCCATTGGCTTCCAAAAATTTGTAGTAGCTATTCTCACTTCTCAAAGAATAACTTCAGTGAAGAGTTGAGTGCAAGGATTTGAAGAAGCAAGTTATGCTTCTATGTAAATGCAATAATCACAAGGCTCGTTCCCTTGCAAAAGCCTATGTCACAATGCCATTACCTCTAAACCATACAAAGGATGCAGATGTATGTATGTATATGTGTATGTATATACATATATATAGCTAGAAAAAATGGGTAGAGTTAATGCCATTGTTAATGGGCATTATATTTCCCCTACATACATACATTACACACACACACACACACACACACATATTGCCCATTAACTTTGCATTATTTGTGTGCAGGACTTTAAGGTAAGTCACTTTGCACAGGTTGAGTGAGTTTTATTGTTTTATTATTTGGATTTGAGAATATGTATGCAGCTAGATCAATTTTTTTGTTGTGTTAAGATGTAATAAGCACCTTAAAAAATATATCTTTGTATATATACATGCATACATACATGTATGTATGTATATATGTATGTATGTATGTGTGCATGTATGTATGTATGTATGTATATATGTATGTACATATGTATGTATGTATATATGTATGTACATATGTATGTATGTAATATGTATGTATGTATATACACACACACATATATATATGTGTATATATATACATACACATACATATGTGTGTGTCTATGTATGTATGCATGTATATACAGAGAGATCTTGTGGATTGTAGAGATTAGTGGAGATCTAGAATTTTGTTGTTGTGCCCTTGTGATCTCTGTATATGTATGTATGTATGTATATAAATATGTATATGTATATATATATACACATACATACACACATATGTGTGTGTCTATGTATGTATGTATGTATGTATAGTAGGAGAGAGATCTTGGCACAAAAAAAAAAAAAAAAAACTCACTCAACACGTAGCATGGCCATAGATGCGATGGCAACGCTTATTGGTAAGTAAATTCCTCTTTTTCTCTCTCATTTTTCATCATTTTTCATGTGTTTATTTCACCTAGACTATTATTTCTTAAGGGGCATTTTGCTAGATTGGATTCATTTTATGCAGGACACAATGAGGACATTCCTAGATGTACCCATGTTAGATGTACGAGAATTAGTAAAGAATTGTGATGAATTGCTCATGAGCAATGAAGATGGAATTCCCTTGAGAGTATGATGCAAGAGCATCCTAGGTGTAAGAGAAATCTTGCATCACCCAAAAATATTTTATTTTTAGTCTTTTCTTTTCAATAAGGACTAGTAGACAGGGTGGTTACTATTTATGGGAGCTTGCTATTTTTCGTAAGTTTGTCATATGAGCTCAAAATGTTCTCATCTTCTACAAGAAGGTTCATTTTAGAGATATAAGCCTACCATTAAAATATCATTGCTTTAGCTTAAGTATTAGAGAAGTTATTATGGTTTTTGGTCAAAAAAATTGCAGAAAAATCTTTAGGCTCACCGTTGGAGGCTTTAGAGTGTTTAGATGAGGTTTGAAAACTCGACAGAAGGGTGCTTGCATAATTCCAAGCCTGTAGATCAAGAGTTGGTGTTTCTAAAAAGTGGTCATAATAGCCAATCAGAGTGACGGTTCGTGAGTTATGGCCTTTCAAAGTTGGGCTATCCGAAATATTTAAAATAATTGTCAAAGATGTATTTAGCAAACTCTATATGTATCGTTAGGGTCCATCGGCCCTAGGTATTAAGTTTCAATGTCTAGAACCTTCTTGAGCGACATAAAATTGCCTATTTAAGAAAGGCCCAAACATTTTCTAGTACAACTATGGGTGGTAGTTCGTAGCTTAGTCTTGCAAATTACTATAATGAAGGTGTCGATGTGGGTTAGCATATTGTACATATGAATTTTGTAATTTCACATTTGTAGCACAAACAAGAAGTCCATATTTTATTTTTGCATTTGTTGTTTCTTTTTATTTATTTTATGTGTTTATGGTATTAAGGGGAGCACCCTTCATCAGAGTAGTAGAAGGCGATGAGGATATTCCAAGTACTTTAAAGATTGATCCTTTCTTAAAGATTTTATATGGGAAAATGATGTCACTTTTGCAAGTTTGGAACATTTTTTTGTACTTTAAAGATTGATCCTTTCTTAAAGATTTTACATGGAGAATTTAGATGTGGGGGCAGGGGGTGGGGGGTTGTTGAGGCCAAATGAGCTTCCACCTTCACGTGGTTGGCCCTAATTAGTACAGAATATTAAACTATTCTCAAAACCAAGTGAAGCTCAACATTAACCTATGATTGCATGACAACTAATAATGTGAATCTCTTGGTTTTGGACAATGTAGAAGTATGTCATAGTTAAATATGAAATCTCAATTCATATGCATTCAACGTCAGGTGGAGCTGAAAAAAATCAAAAAGTTTTATTTTTGTTAGAGGTTTTCATAGACCTATTAAATAAATGTAAACATGGTGGGTTTTTTTCAGTTCCACCTATTGTCCATGCATATAGAATGCAGATGGATGTGTATTCTCGACTCAGAGTGGCATTCACAAGTTTATCAAATAAATAGCATGATGTTAATGAGGAATTTATTATTGGAATGAATGAATTTTAGATGTTAAAGGAGAATGTAATGCCTACCCCTAGTTTACTTTTCAGATTGTAGTGTTGAACTCTTTTAGGCCAACTTTATGATTATGCTTGATGATTAGCGACATTTGATTTTCAGATTGTTGCATATTGTTTCATTCTCAGTTAATTATATGATGAGATTACTTTGGTACTACTTATTTCATGTATGCATGATTATTCTTCAATGATGATGATAGTATACAATGATTCTAGTTATTTCATGATGATAGTTAGATGGATTATTTATATGTGTTTTCTATAGATACTTACCCCATACTGGCATGTGTATGGTGTACCTATATGTTTTACTTTATTTATGATGTTTCTCATATGGTTGAGGGAGGGAGTTGTAGTCACCTGCTAGTCGGGATCTACATGATGTACCACTTCCCACCATTGCCTATTTAGTTTAGATTATATGTGTATGTACATGCATGGATTTTATGCAGATTATAGGAATTGGGTATTAACTTCCTTGAATTGCAAGGATGAGTGTACCCTATCGCATTATCTCAATGGTAAAAGAGGGGAGATAAATTCTTGAGTCCAAATACTAACCTAAACCAATTTTCCTAGAAAGAAGGACAAGTATTTGAGTTTTTTACCTATCCCAATTCATCAAGTGATGTGAATTTGCAATTCTGACCTTGGAGTTGATTGTGTTCTTTGTCTTCAATTGAGTTGTCATATTTAGTCTTGTGGGTATGGTGTAATTTTTAGTTGTAATTAAATCAAATTAAAAGAGTATTTAATGATTTAACTTAATGGAAATTTTGTAAAGAAAATTTAATATTTTATTATATTTAATTAATTGAGAAATTAATTAAATAAAAAAATTAAATTTAAAAGATTTTATTAAAGTTCCAATTTTGGCATATTTATATTAATTTAATTTAATAATAATTTATTTAGGAGTTTTATTTTAATTAATAAATGCTAAATGATATTATTAGTTAAATTAATAAATATTATATTTAAAAGCTTCTCATGATTTAATAAGAGAGAGAAAGCATCAATTTAATAAAGTTTATTTTAACTAAATTGCATAAAGCTTGTGCATGAAATTAAAATAATAAAATAATAAAAGAAAAAAGATTTTTGCATGATTGCACAATCGAAACCCTAAATTGGGAAAAAAACTATTTATCAGGAAATTAGAGTTCATTTCTCCATGTACAGGTTTGGAGGAGCCAATTTCTAAGAAGAGGGTTTCAAAGGAAAAAGGGAATTGCTTGTGAGTTATGTGCAGTTGATTGTTTAGCATCAAGTCCAGGTAGGATCTTGTGGGTTTGTGCAGTAGATGCTCATTCTTTGGTTTCTATGTCTTCTCCATGTTTACGAATCTATTTTTAGAGTTCAATTGGGTTGAAACCCTTATATGTGATTTTATCATTCTTCATTTGATAAACCTTTGTATATGAATTGAGAATCTGAAACCCTTCTTGTAATTCTATTGCTTTCATTTCTAAAACATCTGTAAGCAAATGAAGATTGAAACCCTTGTGTATGAATTTGATTGTTCTTCATTTTTAGAAACCTCTGTAAGCATTTTGATGATTTAAAAACCTTGTTTTGTAAGTAGAGATTTGTATTTTGGATTCTGATAAGATTTGATAAAACAAATCAAAATTCGATAGAGTCTAAATTCAATTGATTACTTGTATTTTCCCTATCATATCTATATTGTAATTTGGGTAAAAACAAAATATAAAATATAAAATTACCACAATAAATTTAATTACTATGATAATTATATACATACATACATACATATATATATATATATATATATATATATATATATATATATATATATATATATATATATATATATATATATATATATATATATATGAAAATGATGAGTTATGAATTACCAATTTAAAATAAATTGAGATCTATGTTTTTGTATAGGGGCGATTTGAGGGTTTTATGATTTAAATATATAAATATATATAATGAGAATGGGAGATCAGGGGCCATGAATCTCCCCATCCTCCTTCCTCCTTACATTGACTACTGGCTGCGAAGGCAACTAGGGTTGTTGTTGCAGCTAGCACTGTCATTGGCAGCATGCCATTAGAGCCGACGGGCTATAAACATTGTTAGTACTTTTGTTTTATTTTTTAAAAAAAATTATAATAATTTTAATTTCTGTTTTTAAAAATTATTAAATATTTTAAATATGTTAAATTTTATTAATTTTAAAATATTAAATGTAATTTAATAATATTATTATTATCTTTATTAATTATTATTTTATTATTAGATTAATCATTATTTTATTAATAATTTAATATTAGTTATTTTATTAATAAATAAATGATTATTATCTTTAATAATTTAATGATTATTGATTTAATTTTAATAATATTTAACTGAGATCTTGTATTATTTTATTATTAAAAGTGTGGTTATAAGGTCATCCATAAAATTCAGAAAATATAATGATATTTTTTATTAGAGAATTTTAATGGATATTGGCGTTGTTAAATCGATAGTTCTTTTTATACAAAATGAGGGTTTTATATTTAAATGACTTCTATATGAATTCTTAAGTCCTTCTAAGATTTTTGTAAACTCAAAAACCCTTAACAAATATAATACTTTGAAAAGACGATGTATGTTCTTGAATCTTGTGCTTTGATAACAAGTTGAACTATGAAACAATGTTTAAAACAACTTTTTATGTTTTGTTGAGTGTTGAGACTCATGTGGACTCGAGAACTATAGCAAATATATAATACTTGGAAACAATAATGAAAGTTTGAAAACCTTTACTTCAAATTGAATTGTTGTGTTTTCAAAAACCTAATGAATTATGAAAGCGACTTTTGTATGTTATTTATGTGATGTGTTATTTACTGATGTTTGGTTTGGGTTGACTTAATGCTTTGACCACTCAGGATGTTTACCAAAGGCTTGGGGAGTTTGTTCTATGATGATGTCTTGTATCTGATATTTTATACCTAACCATTTTGATGTAGTCACATGTCTTCTTTGATGAGTTTGATATGTTGGTTGTTATTGCTTTCCAGTTTCTCTTGTGTAGAACTAAAGTGAATGGTTTGACTTTTCTGGTATAACCTTTGAATCTTCGATCAATTATCTTTGGATTTCTTTCCAGTTGCTTGTTTAGGAATGAGGTCATTATTGTGATTTATTTTTGGTGATTTCATACGATGTCATGAGTTGGTATGTGTACTTGATTTTGGATCAGTCCTATTAGGATAATTGTATTGGTAAAATATGTGATATTTCAGTACTTTCTAGTTGCTTGTTTAATAACTGATGTGTGATTTATGGTCATATGAGACCTTCTACTTTTACTAAGATTAGGGTAGGTTATATGTATGTCATGTTGGGAAGTGGCTTGCAATGGAGGTTGAAGCCCCAACGAGGCTTCTTGGGTAGCCCATTGTAGGTTATGTTAATAAGTGATAATATTTCATTAAATGAGAGTAAAATGAATTAATAAGAGTCATTGTTTTTTCCTTGCCCATGCCTCCAGTGCTAGTATAGGCTAGGATGGGAGTAGAGAGGATGCTTTGTTGTGACCTTCCTTTGTATGCCTTCTCAGTACGAAAGGATACTAGTACCACATAGAGTCACTAGGGGGCTGGAGTCCAACGAGACTATTAGGATAAACTTAGAGTTGACTCATGCAATGATACTTGCCCACTTCATAGTAGATTTTCTATTTGTCATTTTTTCCTTTGGGTTTAGATGGCATTTGTGTCTTGGTACCTTTGAGATAGATTACTTTTAGGTTCTCCTCGACCTAGATGTTGGATTTGACTGTTAGTATTGTTATCCTATTTGGAACTTGAGACTATCTCCGCAGCATTGTGGGAGTGGAACCTTTTTGGGTTACCATGAGGTTGGGTGGTAGAGCTTTTTACTTTTACCATTGAGATCCAACAGTTCGATGTCATGGCTAGAGTTCCCTGTTCTATATTACCTTTCATTATGTTCTTATGTACTATGATGGATGGTTATACTCTATTGTATTGTATTTGATTTCGTAGATCTTGTGAGATGATATAATCTATTTTTGATGTATATTCTTTCATCCTTTCATACCTTGTGACTTGTACAATGGATGATTGTGAATTATGATTATTGCCAAGTGGCATTTGAGATAATTGTATATTATTTAAATGGATTCATACTTGTAGTGGTTCTTTAATGTAGATTTTTTATATATTGATTTTAGTATTAACTAAACTTAAATGTGATTCAACATCATAGGACCCTTAAGAAATGTTATCTATTTTATGGTATGTGTTTATGTGCAAATTATTGCTTCTACTATATTATATATGTTTTTGTTAAGTTATTATCTTTATAAAAAAAATTTGACAAACTTAGTGAAACTTTAGGTTAATTTCTTTCGGGTTCCTTCATAGGGCATTACATCTCGTATCAACACTAGGTTTCTACATTAGGAGCTCTCAGTATATTGGAATGCCACTAGTTAAACTAGAGTAAAACATAAATTATGATATCTATATTCTAAAACTTGAAACACTTGAACTTCAAACTGAAACACTTGAACTTCAAACTGAAACATACTTAAACCTAACATAGGCAAAACTAAAATTGATCTTGTACTATATTCAAAACATGTTTCTTATGTGTATTTTTTATAGTAGTATGTTCTTATGGTTATTATAGCATCTCGTGGTTCTTGGATATTATTGTAGCATGGTATTTGGGATGAGATCTTCAGTTAGAGGTTGTAGCTCAGGCTGTGGGCGAGGCAAGGATTTTAATGTCCATGAATCTTTCCATGAAGGTCTTGTTCAAGAGGAGAATAGTGAAGATCGCCATAGTGAGCATCAAGCTGACTCAAAGTAGGTTGACCTAAGGCAGATGATGAGGACCATTATTGAGCATCTACCTCCTTCTCGAGGTGCAGATCATAAGGGATCACACCATGCAAGGAATGAGGTGAGGCATAGGTCTAGGAGTCCTTAGAGAGACCATCATAGTGACAATCATAGGTCAATTTAGGTTGCTTAGATGAAGAACCTTTAGAGGTCCAAGATCAAACCCTTCAATGGGTTAGGTTCAGGATATGTGGTGGAGCAGTGGCTAATTACTCTAGATATGTGTTTTGTTATTTAGGACTTTGACTCTAACATCAAAGTGAGGTTTGTCATCACCCACCTGGAACTCTTTGGAGCCACATGGTGGAACATCAAAGAGAAGAAACTGGGTGTGAACATGAACACTATGTCATGGGAGTTATTCGTTAAGAACTTCTACAAATGCTTTCTACCAAAGGAATGGCACTAGCAGAGGGCTAATGAATTTCATAGACTAAGACAATTTACTTTGACTGTAGAAGAGTATGAGCATAAATTATATGAGCTCATGCCTTATGCCAGAGCCAATGAGAATTCATCGCTAATGGTTTAGCACTTCATTCAAGGTTTGAATAACCATCTAGTTGGGATGTTAAATTGTTTTAACCTAAAACCCTCAAGGATGTGGTACATCAGGCCATACTTGTAGAGTAAAGTCTCACCTTAGGACATGGTGGATTTTTTGGAGCACATGCAATATTAGAGTCCAAAGGTAATCTTGGAGTGGGTAGTAGTAGGATGCCTCCTTCTTTTGGAGGCAATCAGCAATAGGGAGGATCTTATCCTCTAACACAAAGTGGTGATAGTGGATTACACTCTAGGGATTCATAATAATCTCATCATAATAAGTGCTACCAATTTGATCAGCTATCACAGAGTAAACATTCTAATGCTAGTGAAGGTAGTTTGCAGTAGTCTAGTGCACCTAGAGTGCATAGGAGTTTTGATGGAGAGTTTTTTTTCATGTGGAAAATGTAGACACAAGTCATCCCATTGTCCTCAATGGAAATCATAGTTCTTAGATCAAAGACCTATAGATTTAGAACCCATGGTTGGAGACATGGGTAAATCGTAGAGGGCATTTTCATTGGAGTCTTATCCTCCTACAGGGGGAAAGGGTCCTATGGGACCCACACAAAGAGTGATTTAGTTTTTTTTTTATTTTTTTCCCTTGTAGGCTTCCAAGAGTAAGCCCAAGTCTAGGGGGAGTGAATGTAATGCCTACCCCTAGTTTACTTTTTAGATTGTATTGTTGAACTCTTTTAGGCTACTTTATGATTATGCTTGATGATTAGCGACATTTGATTTCCAGATTGTTGGATATTATTTCTTACTCAGTTGATTATATGATCATATTACTTTGGTACTATTTATTTCATGTATGCATGATTATTCTTCAATGATAATGATAGTATAAAGTGATTCTAGTTATTTCATGATCATAGTTAGATGAATTATTTATATGTGTCTTCTATGGATACTTACCCCATACTTGCATGTGAATGGTGTACATGTATGTTTTACTTTATGTATGATATTTATGATATGGTTGAGGGAGGGAGTCATAGTCACTTACTAGTCTAGATCCACACGAAGTACCACTTCCCACCATTGTCTATTTAGTTTAGATTATATGTGTATGTACATGCATGGATTTTATGCAAATTGTAGGTACTCAGTATCACCTTCCCTTAATTGCCAGGATGAGTGTACCATATCATAGTATCTCAACGGTAAAAGAGGGGAGATAAATTCTTGAGTCCAAATCCTAACCTAAGCCAATTGTTCTAGAAAGTAGGACAAGTATCTGAGTTGTTTACCCATTTGAATTCATCAAGTGACAAAATTCGTGATTCTGACCCTGGAGTTGATTTTGTTCTTTGTCTTTGGTTCAGTTGTCGTATTTAGTCTTGTGGGTATGGTGTGATTTTTAGTTGTAATTGAGTCAAATTAAAAGAGTATTTAATGATTTAATTTAATAGAAATTTTATAAAGAAAAATTAATATTTTATTATATTTACTTAATTGAGAAATTAATTCAATAAAAGAATTAAATTTAAAAGATTTTATTAAATTTATATTTATTTAATTTAATAATAAATGTATTCAAGAGTTTTATTTAATTAATAAACTCTAATAATATTATTAGTTAAATTAATAAATATTATTTGTAAAAGTGTCTCATGATTTAATAAGAAAGAGAAAGCATCAATTTAATAAAGTTTATTTTAATTAAAATGCATAAAGCTTGTGCAAGAAATTAAAATAATAAAATAATAAAAGAAAAAGGGTTTTCGCATGATTGCACAATCAAAGCCTTAAATTGGGGAAAAACTCTTTATCAAGAAATTAGAGTTCATTTCTCCATACATTGGTTTGGAGGAGACGATTTCCAAGAAGAGGGTTTCAAAGGAAAAAGGGAATTGCTTGTGAGTTCTATGCAATCGATTGTTTAGCATCAAATCCAGAAAGGATCTTGTGGATTTGTGCAGTAGATGCTCATTCTTTGGTTTCTCTATCTTCTTTGTGTTTTCGAATCTATTTTCATAATTCAATTGGGTTGAAACCATTGTATATGATATTATCGTTCTTCATTTGACAAACCTCTATATATGAATTGAGAATTTGAAACCCTTGTTGTGATTCTATTGTTTTCATTTCTAGATTGTTTGTAAAAAAATTAAGATTGAAACCCTTGTGTATGAATTTGATTATTCTTCATTTTCAGAAACCTCTGTAAGCGTTTTGATGATTTGAAAACCTTGTTTTGTAAATAGAGATTCGTATTTTGGATTCTATTAAAATTTGATATGGTCTGAATTCAATTGATTGCTTATATTTTCCCTATCAAATCTATATTGTAATTTGGGTAAAAACAAAATATATAATATAAAATTACCATAGTAAATTTAATTACTATATATATATATATATATATATATATATATGATGAGTTCTGAATTACTAATTTAAAATAAATTAGGATTTGCATTTTTGTATGGGAGCGATTTGAGGGTTTTATGATTTTAAAAAATATATAAAATGAAAATGGGAGACTAAGGGCCATGACTCCCCCATCCCACTTCATCCTTGTGTTGATCGTTGGCTACAAAGACAACCAGGGTTGTCATCAATAGCATAGCTGCTACGGCAACCAAGGTTATCGTTGCAACTAGCACTATCATTGGTAGCATGCCATTAAAGTCGACGGGCTATGAACGTTGTTTGTAGTTTTGTTTTATTTAAATTTTTTTATAATAATTTTGATTTATGTTTTTTTTAATTATTAAATTCTTTAAATATGTTAAATTAAATTATGTTTTTTTAATTCTTAAATATGTTAAATGTTTTAAATGCCTAGGTAACCCATTGTAGGTTATGTTAATAAGTGATAACATTTCATTAAATGAGAGTAAAATGAATAAATAAGAGTCATTGTTTTTCTTCGCCCATGCCTCGAGTGCTAATATAGGCTAGGATGGGAGTAGAGAGGATGCTTGGTTGTGACCTTCCTTTGTTAATATGCCTCTTCAGTATGAAAGAATATTAGTGCCACATAGTCACTAGTGGATCAGAGTCTAGCAAGATTACTAGGGTAACCTTAGAGTTGACTCATGCGATGACACTTGCCCACTTACATAGTAGATTTCCTACGTGTCATTTGTGTCTTGCTACCTTTGAGATAGATTTCTTTCAAGTTCTCCTTGACATAGATGTTAGATTCGACTATTAGTATTGTTATCCTATTTGGGACTTGAGACTTTCTCCTCAAAATGGTGGGAATGGACCCTTTTTGGGTTACCACGAGATCGAGTGGTAGTTCTTTTTACTTTTACCATTGAGATCTCAAAATTTGATGTTGTGGCTAGAGTTCCCTATTCTATATTACCTTTCATTATGTTCTTGTGTACTATGATGGATGGTTATACTCTATTGTATTGTATTAGATTCCATAGATCTTACGAGATGATATAATCTATTTTTGATTTATATTCTTTCAACCTTTCATACCATGTGACTTGTACAATGGATGATTGTGCATTATGATTATTTTCAAGTAGCATTTGAGATAATTGTATATTATTTAAATGGATTCATACTTGTAGTTATTCTTTAATGTGGAT
Source organism: Cupressus sempervirens (assembly GCA_028749045.1). Taxonomy (NCBI): domain Eukaryota; kingdom Viridiplantae; phylum Streptophyta; class Pinopsida; order Cupressales; family Cupressaceae; genus Cupressus; species Cupressus sempervirens. Next base: position 576,652,411 of record CM053793.1, read on the forward strand.
TTGTTCTATATTGATTTTAGTATTAATCAAACTTAAATGTGATTCAACATCATGGGACCCTTAAGAAATGTAATAGGTTTTATGGTATGTATTTATGTGTATATTATTGCTTCTACTATAATATATCTATTGTTGTTAAGTTATTATCTTTATAAAATAATTTTGGCAAACTTAGTGAAACTTTAGGTCAATTTCTTTTGGGTACCTTGGCGGGGCATTACAAGGAATTTAGATGTTGGGGGCATTGGAGGAGGGGGGCGGGGGGGGGGGGGGGAACAAATGAGCTTGCACCTTCACATGGTTGGCCCTAATTAGTAGAGAATATTAAACTATTCTCTAAACCAAGTTAAGCTCAACATTAACCTACGATTGCATGACAACTAGCTGTGTGAATCTATTGTTATTCCTGAGACTCATAGTGCTTCCTAAATTATCAAAGTAAACATAAGAAATATTTTAGACCTCATTATAAATGTAGAATTTGGATGCCTTATCCATAATTACTAAATCCATAAGAAGAAGGCATTGACTTTATCTTAACAACCTTCTTTGGAGACCAAAGGTGATATAGCGACTGTCAATTTGCAATGTCTCTCCCCATGTCTCTCAGGTGATCATGCATTCTTAACTGACCATCTCCATCCTCCTTAACAATACATTTGTTGAAAAGATTTCCCCAACCAAGTGTTTCACAAAACTCAGGGTCCCATGCTGCAACGACCACACTTATTCTTTCTCTAATGAAGAAACATGTTACATCCAAGAAAATCTCCTTTTCTTTCTTCCCTAGAGCATCATAGCTGACTTTGAGCTTCTTTGCAATGTCCTCATGGGGAATTTGGGAATACTTATTCAATTTTTTCCTCCAATTTTTTATTTAAATAATTCAGCAAGCTATCACAATTGTGATAGCTTTTTCAAACAGATAGTCATTGCTCCTACAAAAAATTTGTCACATACTCATCACAATTATGATGGACTATTCTAATACATAGCTATTACTCCTAAAGCACCATTATTGCATACCTGTTAGACTTGTGACAACCTACTCTGATGGATAGCCATTAGTCCTACATCACAACTATCACAATTGGGATGATGGATTGAAAGCTTAAGCCATCATATTTGCGATGGTATATTGTTGCAATTATGACAGTATGAAGATGAACTCTTTCCTTTGCCTTCTTTCAAATTATGACAGCTTTATCTGTTGTAATTGTGATAGATGCCCTTTCCATTGCAATTTATGATAACAAGAGTCTGACAAGAGTCAATTCATAGTATTGTTGCTTGGGAAATGGGTGGCCATTGCAATTTAGGCCCAGTAGTAGTGTTATCCTCATCAATGAGGTTGGTGACTATTAGTTGCATATAGAGTCACCAATTTCCAAAGGTTTTTCCTTCAAATGTTTTCCCATTAAATTATTGAAGTCCTTTCCTTGTTGCCTATGTATTCACCATCTCCTGAAGTGAATGGTTGAAGTAACTAGTGCCCACGATCACGGTCCCTTCCCTTGAACCACTTTGAACCACTTCGAACCTCGATTCGAAGTAGTTCAAAGCAGTTCAACCAAAGGTTTTATACTAATGATATTTTTGGCAAGTAATGTACATTAACCCAATGGAGCTTTCTTTTGAATCACTTTGAACCACTTCGAACCTCGGTTCGAAGTAGTTCAAAGTTGTTCAATGGCAGAGGTGTTTGGCAATTTAAAATCCTGAAGTACGGCGCACCCTCATCCTACGAGACAATTAATGATCTTGTCAAAGAGTAATGATAAAAAGAACATTTATATTTCCAAGGAAGGATGTCATCATTATTGGGAAGGTGGGAAGTCGTTTGCCAGAAAAGTGATTGGATTTTGCATTAAGCTAATCATTATTAATATATCCGAAAAAGAAATCATTAAATAGAAATTCATCTAACAAGGCTTTCAAATGTGTGAAGGTTAACAAGACGTGATGTGTCATTAATGCCTAATAATCATCCTGTACTTCCACACGTAAACACTTTCTTTTAAGAAAAACTTTTTTAGTTTCCTTTTTAATTATTATGCAAAGAATTGAAAGTGTGAAGAAGGAGTTGTTAAGGCAAATAGAGAAAATTGTTGATTTCTCAGCGAAAAATAGGTGAGAACTTAGCAATCCTTATTTTGTTCTACAAATCTCTATATTTTCCAAGCTTTATCTATTCGAAGCCTTGTTGTTTGGTTGAGAATGAGGTCAGTATTACATTTATTTGGTAATTTCTCAAGCCTAGAATGTAGAAAACCAATCATTTATGATACAAATTTGCAAGGGGTGAAGTTGGAGAATTTACAGGCAAATTTTCTTGAATATGCTAATGAAGTGAATGGATGTATGGAAGTCTTAAATAGGGGGTTGGTTGAGGCTATTGCTTTCCCCTTAGCCTTTGTGAGTCTTGAACTCCTACAAATCTATATTGATCACTATGATGTTAAAAGCAAGATTATTGTAAGTAAAAATGGCAATGTGATACTCATGATTTCAAGAGACACTATTGCCTTTGTATTGTGTTTGCTAGAAAATACCTATGTTGCATTCTCCCCTATTCAAGCACAGGCCCAATACCAAGAGACCCCAAATCAATTATGCAATACCATGGCTAGGAAATGGACCGAAACCATGTATGGCAGAGGCTCTAGGATCCCCGAGGTCATCACTAAAGATCACCTAAAACCCCATATTCATGATTGAGTGGTGTTATTGCATAGGGTAAAAGGTTCAGCTAATGTGCTTCTTTTTGAAGAATGGATGTATAGGTATATAGAAATCATTTTGAAGGTTGAGCAATGGATGGATTGGGCAGAGATTATTGCCAGTTCAATGAGGTCTCAACTCAGGCATGCCAAGGAATTTTGAGAGGATTTTTATATGGCTTCCTATTTAACTTACTACATTGCCTGTACTTGTGATGTTAACCCTCTTCCTCATGGAGTGTGGAGTGAAGAGATGAAAGTTTTTCAGTATTGCCCTCTACTACAGAAAGATAGAGTCTTGGAAGATTTTAGGAAAGTTCATGACCTACTAATAGAAAGGGTTTATATGTCTCTGAAGGAAGTGCCCATGCCTAGACTATCCCCTGAAGCTCAAAGGTTAATTCAGCAATATAGAAGCTACTTTATACAGTTCCCCAAGTTCATGTATTTGAGAATTGGTAGGTTTGAGGATGAACCTATGAAGTTTCCTCGGTATGCCTTAGACTATTTTGTTTTAGCCAAAATATGTAGACAACTCTTCTCTGTTATAAAATATAATCTACCGCAAGAAGATTGGGAAACAACCTTCCCTATTAAGTTGGGTTCATTGGTTTTTAATAACATGGATAGCGCTTCCATCATTGGAAGTAATTTACTTGGGTTCAACCTCAGCTTCTACCATAGCAGGAGGAATTTTGATAGTAAAGGGTATGCAGCCCAGATCCTTGGCCTTGAATTTAACCCATTAGCCTCTCCATGGTTGGAAGACCTTTGGTAGGATTACAAGGATGAAGGAGAAGTTTTGAGGAAGGATCATTCAAGACTAACCTTGCAACAAATCGACTCCTTCGGGTTGAAGTTCAAAACAGAGGGAGTAGTTGATAATGGCTTGGATATAGTTGTACCTAGTTGGGAGGAATCTAGTGAATTGATGTCCCTAGCAGTTGACTAGAGTAAGGATGAAGAGGATGATATTAATCTAAGGGCTAGGTTCATATTGACCTTCACAGATGACTAGTTACAGAGAAAGAACACAAAAATCATCAATGAACCTTCTGCAGAGGTGATTTCTTTCCCTGAATCACTTCCATCTGACATCCCACATTCTCCTGTTACAAGTAATATATTGGTTCAAGATTAAAAAAAAGAAGTCGCCTCCTCACTTGAAAACTACAATTCCAAGAAAAAGGTCTCAATCCAAGTCTAAAGCCCTCAAGCAATATAAAGTTCAGAAAGAGAAAATGTCTACTCATGGGCATGATTTGGGTGATGGCCTCAATTTCTCTGACAGTACAAATGGTAATGTTCAATTCATTGAAGTTCCTAAGGTAGATCAAACTAGATTCCTAACTCTTACCAAAGATGCCCAGGTGATGTTCGTGAACCCTGCTATTCCTTCTTGGTTATTAAGCACAATTAACAAGAAAAGGAATTTGCAACTAGTGTCCACACCAGTGAAAGATATTGTCACAAGGTATGCAGCTAGAGGTTCAAAGGTAAAGAAGTTGAAAATGGATGCTCACCTTACCAAGGATCCGGTAACAGGAAAAATCACTGTCAAAATAGCTACCTACAAGAAAAAGAAGGAGTTTGGGGATATTGATGATGGAGGGTTCAACGTTACCTCTATTGAACTGGGAACTATTAATAGAAGCACCAACAACCATTTCTTTAAATTCTCTGCTGACCATATGCTTACATAATCTAAGAAAGATAGTAAAGAGAAGAAGGAATTAAAGGGCATTGTAATGACAATGGCTGCCTACATTGATTCCTTAATTAACTTTGGAGCTTTACCAATTGTCCAGGTTTTGCAGCCATTTAAACCCAATTCAGCAGGAAATCAACAATTGATGAAGCAAATGCAAAGAGGGAAGTTGTTAGTTGATGTTGTGAAGAGCTCGGTAGACATCATAATAAAGGAATGTAATAAATTCATCTCTAAATTTATTAGTGTTTATGTTGAGGGAGAGACATTGTTGGGAGAAATTTAGACCTTGGTTCCAGTTTGGGAAATAGAATTAGGTCAATGCCAAGCGGTCGTTGTTTAGGTAACGAACATTGAATGGTTTGGGGTCCTCAAGTTCTTAAACAAGAATCCAATGAAAAATGTGGATCCTTGTATGTTGTTCATTCTGAAGAACAATATGGGTTAGAAAGAAATAGTCTACAAGGAGACAATCAAAGAAGTGTAGGGTATTGAAAGTAGGATTACAGAGATGCACAAAGAGCTCTTGAAGGATATGAAGATTGTGAACCCCATAGGGATCTTGTAGTTTGACGATGGGAACATGGACATTGAGATGCTAATCAATAGCTTCAACAGAGTCATGGAACAAATTAGGGATAGTGAATCACCAAGTGCCAAAGACTTCACTATGTTGGCAAGTATTGAATCAATGTTGCATCTTAATAAGAACTTGATGCCACATCAGAGTTTGAAGGTAAAGGAATATAGGTGGTAGAAAGATGCATGTAGGAACTAGTTGTTGAGCCCAAAGAACCCTTACTTCCATGTGATGCAAGAATTTATGAGCACGTTCTAAAGCTGGAAGCTGATATATCAGACCATCGGTGAGGAGGAGAAAACTGGCAAAGATGCCTAAACTGAACCGTTGCTTTAGTTACTTTTTTTGGCGCCTTTTTTTTTTAATAACTGCTTTCTCATTTTGTAACTATTTCTTGTATTATCTGAATGGTTAGCTTTTGATGGAGGCCTTTCGGATTTGGAAAAACTATAAATGTTGGGGCATTGAATTGGTTTGGGGTTAGCAATAGATAGCTAGAAGATAGATGGTAGAAATTTTTTGTTAAAGTAGATAACTTTAAGTAGTGATCAAGGATAATATATGGATTTTTGGATCTCAAATGACTCTATGAATGGGAAGGTTTAATTTACATATATAAATCACCTCGGATTCTACTTTGGAACTTGGTGTTCAAAGTGTTCAATCATTGTTACTTTGTGAATGTTGATTTGATGATTCAGGATCTTGATTGCTATTCACTTCGTAAGTTTATTTCAATTCTTATGTTTGAATGATTTATGGCAGTTTGAGGTATAATTCATTCTTTGAAGTAGATTTTATGTATGAGTAAACTTGAATGGATGTTTCTTTGAGAAATTTGTATTGATATTGACCTCACTACCTAAGAGTAGTCGAGAGATCCTTACACACTTTCAGGTAAAAGTGTAAAGATAACCTTAAATTCATTAAAAATCTAATAAGGGAGTTGTACCTTTAGAAACTTAGAGAGAAAGTTAAACAACATGAGACTTTCTCAACTGTTGTGAGCACTTTTGTACTTTTCATAATTTTGGGCATAGAATAAACTTGGTAAATTGGTTAAAAGGACAATCTGTTCACTAGCAGATTTTTGGCAACTCTACTGGGGAGAGTCCCTTTGAAAATAACCTAGGTTTTGGAAAAGCAATGTATAAAAATGGTTCTTCCACATAACAAGGTCTTCCCTATACTACAACCTAACCTTTGATTTGAAGATACTCAAGAAGGCATAATCTCAGACTTGGTTGCAACTACTTGGGCATTGCGCAGAGCTAATCAACAATACTAATAAGTATTAGGTGTTTTGGAAAGAGAAGAAGAGAGGGTATAGTTGTTGAGAGGAGTACTAGAAGTTCAAGAAGAAGCAATTGTAAATAGACTTGCTCAGGCTCCGGTGAGACCTTGAACTTATAACCAAAATTAGAACTGGCTACCCGTAGATACACAAGGGGGGAAAGAGAAAAGGGGATTCTTGATGAGAACTTTGAGCCATTGAAGAACCTAAACTTCTTACCAGACTTTGACGACCCTAAAAAGAAGAATATTAAATCTCAAAGCAAACCCAATTCACCACTGAAGAAATCTCCTTTTTCACCATTAGTGCTATCTCTACTTCCTTTGAATACTCTTATTCCCGCTATTATAAATGTCCAACCTTTGCAAGTTGTACCACCAAACATGGTCGTAAATCAACCATGGGGACAAAACATAGGGCCATTTAACTTAGGTGTAAACCCTGTGCCATTACCCAAAGAAGCCACTGAAATTTTACCCAAATTTGGTGGAGATGGAAAGGTTTCAATGGAGGACCACTTAAGTGCCTTTCATTTAGTTTGTGTTGTAATAAGTGTCCCCACACAAGAAGTTTTTGTAAGATTGTTTGTGCAAACATTAATTGATGTCATCATAGATTGGTTTAATCATCTTGCTCATCATTCCATCACGAGTTGGGATGATATGAAAAATGCTTTCAAAGATAGATTCAAGGCTCTTGAAGAATAAAGTTCTATGTTTTTCCAACTTAGTCAGATGAAGAAAGAGATCCATGAACCAATGAGGGAATTTGTAGCTAAATTTAATAGACTCATTCAAAGAATCCCCACTGCATCTAGGCCTAATGTAGAGAACCAAAAATCATTTTTCATTAATGTCATTCATCCAAACATAAGTTTCCATCTTATAAAAGATGCATGCACTAATTTGGTTGTTGTCTAGAGACTAGCTATTTAGTTAGAGGATGCATTTATTAATGTGGGTAAATGGAAGCTAGAGGTTCAAACTTTGGGAACACCTTCATCTTCAAACTCTACTGATCTTGTCTTACAAAAACTAATGAACGATGTAGCAATGATGAAAAGACAACAAAACAAAATCCATGGTTCTTACCAAACTCCTTACCAAGATATCCATAGATGGCAACAATCTCAAAACTTTCGTAAGAACCCCACATTGACCCCTCCTCCAACGAGACTGCAAATTGAAGAAGCTCCCAAGGAGGCAATGTGTTCATTCCATATGACTTCTGATCATGACAAACAAGATTGTCTTGAATTGCTCAATTGTATTCAATTTGTAAAGAATGCCCTTATAGCAGAGCACACACCCAAAAGTCAAAATATGGAAAACAAAAATTCAAGTTCTTTTTTCCTTGAATATGAATCTAATTCAAAAAGAGGGGGTATTGTGTTCACAACTCTCTAAGACCCTGCTTGCATAGTGATGACTAGAGGACAGAGAAGTCAAAAACTTTACTTGGGAGCTAGTTTGAATGTGCCCACTTCCAAAGATAAAGAACATATACACACTGATTCAATAAAAACTATTGAACCAAGGATCTTGTCCAAAACAGAAATAATGGCTAGTACTTCAACTTTTGATATTGTTGAATTTTGCAAATCCTCTTCCATATCTATGTCTCCAGCTGAGTACCTAAAGCTTAATCCTAAAGAATTAGATAAATTGGTTCAATATGTGAGAGGAAGTTCTACCAATAATGCACAATTTGTGAGTGGTGCATTTGAAAGTTGTAAGGCTTGGAATGAAACTATTTTTGTTTCTGAAAGAGGCAGAGCAGATGTTCCTTATGGTGAAGCAATCACTAATTCTGTTGAAAAGGAGGTAGAAGAGAAGAAGCCTAATCCATTCTATATTTCATTATTTTTGAATGGCCAGAAACTTAGTAATTACATTATTGATTTTGGGGCATCAGATAACATCATGCCTAAAGTCGTTGCACAAGCCCTTGGCCTGGAGCTTACCAAAACTCTCAGGTGTTGCTATTCTATGGATGGAAAACAAGTGCCTTTAGTTGGTCAAGTGAAGCATGTACATGATGTTCTCTATGCTTGCCCTGAGAAAAGAGTGAAGCTCACAATTCTTGTGGCTGATATACCAACCAATTATGGAATGCTACTCAGTGGGATGTTTTGCAAAGATATGGGTGGAGAGATCAAACTCAACTGGTCTGAAGCATACATCCCGATGGGAAAGAAGTAGATAAAGTTGGAACCTGAGCCAAACAACAAGTATACAATGGTGCCTTCAGATAACCCCAAAGCACAAATTTTGTTTGAAGAATGTCAATTTGGGAATTATGTAATATTGCCTAAAGAGAAATGTAAAAAGGATGAAGTAATAAACTATGAAGAAGCCCTCTAGACTCTTGAATTCGATGGAAGCTATTCAAATTTAGGTTCAGGTGCGGGTGTTGTCCTCATTTCACCCTCAGTGGATGTTTTCCCTTTCTCTTTCAAATTGGATTTCTATAATACTAATAATACTGCCAAGTATGAAGCATTGCTTCTAGGGTTGTAGGAAGCCAAGGCGAAGGGAGTAAAGTAGTTGAGGGTAAGAGGTGATGCTAAGCTTATCATAAAATAGGTAAGAAAGCAATTTTTTGTTAAAAATGATAGGCTGAAGCATTATAGAAATTTAATTTGGGATGAAATCGAGTCATTTGAAGAATTTTATATTGAATTCATTCCTCGCTCCCAAAACACCAAGGCTGATTCTTTGGCTATTTTAGCATCATTACTATTGCCTCATCCAGAATTCAAAAATGACACTTATAGAATTGAGATGATCTATAGACCTAGAGTTTCAGACAATGTTAATCATTGGCAGGTCTTTAATGATGATGCATAATTGAAAGAATTCATAGAATGTGCTGGAAAATTTGCTAAAACCTTCTTTGAAGGATTTGAACATGATGGTAAATCAATTGGAGAAGAATCAATTGAATCTGGGGAGATTATTCAACTCAAAGGAAATTAGATTCCTAAAGGGTTGGTTTCTTTGGAGCATTTTTTTGGTAGAAAAGATGATAGCGCCTTGAAGAGAGATGTTGATTCTAAAGAAAAGATAGAAGAACATGACAAAATCAACATTGGAATCAAGGAAAATCCTAAAAAAATTTCTATAGGAAATACTTGTTCCACAAGGGAAAAGGAGAAATTGTCCAAAATTTTCATTCAATATCAAGATGTCTTTGCCTGGGGTTATGAGGATCTGAAGAATTTCAAGAATGGTGAATTTTTACATCACATACTACTAAAACTAGAGGCAACTACTTTCAGACAAAAGCTCAAGAATTACAATCCTAAGGTTTTTGAGGCCATTTCCAGAGAGGTGGAGAAGATGTTGAAAGCTCATATAATTTATCCCATACACCATTCAATGTGGGTGGCCAACATTGTTCCTGTGAGGAAGAAGAATGAGGAAATAAGGATTTGTGTTGATTTCAATAACTTGAATCAGGCAAGTCTTAAAGATAACTATGCGCTTCCCACTATGGATCACATCTTGCAGACAATAGATGGATCTAAAGTAATGTCTATGCTCGATGCTTATTCGAGATATAATTAGATTAGCATTGCACCTAAGGACTAGAATAAAACAACTTTCATTACCCCATGGGGCACATTCACCTATCACTAGTCAATTTAGGCCTAAATTTTGATGTGAAAAGGTCAAAATTTTGACCAAAGTAGGTCGATAAGGCAATTAAACTTGTCATCAATCTGTTTTAGTCAATTTTTTGACAGAGACATTTTGCATCAAAATTGTGACCAAAATCCCTTTCTTTTCTATGCCAGTGCCATACAATCGACGTCAAAGGCAACCAAATTGGCATCGAAATTGTGACCAAAACCCCTTAGTTTTCTATGTCGGTGTCATACAATTGACATCAAAGTGAAAATGTTTACGTCAAAATTGAGACTAAGATAGGTAGAAATTTTGACGAGTTATCCCAATTATTGTAAAAGCTTTGTTGTCATAGCAGCTCTCTAAATTGCACAAAATTTGATTCTAAAGCATAATTGCTTAGTGCATGAGAGTTAGGGTATCATGCACATTTCTACCTCCACACCATTGTTTCATTCATCACATGATTTATTTCATACAAAATAATGGGAAGGAGGAAGAAATGTGCATGATATCTTGAGTCTCCACCAAGCAATTATGCTTTACATCTCAAATTTTGTGCAATTTAAAAGGCTCCTATGAGAGAAAAACCTTTGCAATAATTGGCACAGTGCATCTAAATTCTGGTTCCTACAGGGAAAAATAAAATTAGGAAAGAATTATTTATTAGGAATGAAAGCCAATAATTTCATCTATTTTTCAAATAGATAAACGTAACAAAAAAACTTACAGTCCCAATCACATCATCATAAGAGTGCATATATAACTATAACTATAACTATAACTATGTCTAAAACCAACATAATTTACAATTATCCACAATTCAAATATTATCCCTTGATGTTTTCTTTAATGCAAAGTTTTAAGTCAACTATATTATTGCCCTAGATGTCATACCAAACTATCATTAGGCTAAAGACTGCAGCAAGATTTACAAATGCAAGGAGAACTACCCAACAAAAGTAGAAAATGACATGAAAAGTTAACAATCTGTCAATTAAAAATCTAGATGAAATATTTCTAGTAATTGAACTGTACGTTATAGAAACAAAAAATTGCCTTAAAATTGACACCTCACAAGTTGTTCATTTGCATCCATAATGGCTTCACAAAAGTTGAAAGCTTACAATTTTTCAAGAACACAAATGGCACGCGTAGTTTAGCTACATCAATAAAAGTAAAGTAGTTCAATTGCATGGTGAGGGAAAGAGACTATCAATATCGATTTTGGAGTTTCAGATAGGTAAGCAATAAACATAAAAAGGTAGTACAAGGCACCATTTTCCATGTTCTAATATGATGAACTACCTTGGAGCTAGTTCTAAACCTTGATTGCTTAATGTTGGATTTGATCCAATGGTACCATTATCTGGAGGAGGTCCCACACCCCACTTTCTTGCTGATTCTATAGGTGCTAACAAAGCATCTTCGCTAGCTGATCTCCCTTGTGAGCTCTCAACTAAAAGAGAATTCCTGATTAAAGAATGCCAAAGATAGTCACGATGTGCCTATTGCTAATAGGCACATCGTGACTATCTTCGGCATTCTCATATGGCTCTTGTGGTTTTAATATTATAACATGAGGCTTCCTCTTCTTTTTTCAAGCATAAGGCTGATGTGGCCCTATAATAAGAAATAAATGGGTTTAATTTTGATTATGTACAACACAAAGAAAACCAAAATGTAATAGCAATTTTTAATAGAAAATGAACTATATAAACTTATAAAGCTCATAATAATAATAGGCCATAAACTTGGATAGATTTGTTGTAGATTTCTAGGATGATTGGGGTGTACTTATCATCATGATCTAAATTATGTAAGAGATTAGCATGTGTTATTTCAGCAAAGATAATTGCTTGAGAGAAATGAGCACATGTTGGTGATTGTTCACTTTATCTAATCTGGTATTTTCTTGGTAGGTTTCAAATTATTAATTTATATAATCTGTTAACCAATCCAAGCCTTCCTATTATCCTTATTTTGTTAAGTTAATCATGGCCTAATCTTTTCTTCAAAGCTGAAGTTCAAGATTTACTCTCATTGGCATTCAACTTCCATTGATGCTTGTGAGATTCCTATTTTTTTTAACAGCTACATTATAACTTTCCATTCATTATATCTTGTCCTCATAGCTAAAAAAATGTCACTATTATTTTCTTCCCATTCCCTATATCTTATTCACATGGTAATGGAAATTCCATTCTTATTTTGAAATCTATGAATTAAAAAACAAAGTTCAAGGGAAACTAGCATATCATATGATGTCAAATGGGCATCTCAAAAATTTTATGAACAACGGTCTCATAAACATACCATGCTTCATCCAGAAGAGCTACAATTCCCCCTGGTTTCTGCATATACAAAATACAATTGTATCCAAGATCCTGGCCCTCAATTTCAAAAGTTTGTGCTCTAATAAACACAAATTTCTGACAAAGCACTACAAGTTAAATTGAGAAAGGGATCATTCATTCTAAAATATTTAGTCCATAAGATAATTCTATAGAAAAAATTATTACTTGAAGCTATGAATAAGTGTTAACCCCACTGATTTACCTATACCTGGGATGTTTATTGAGAACCTTAATTAAAATGATATATTGTGTGTATGTTTAACTATGCAGTTTGCATCTACATCTAACTAGAAAAGGAAATGGATATCAAAAAAGACCTTTTCAATTAGATCGAAAACATATTGATTGTCAACAAATTCAATGTAGCTCCAATCAATTTCTTCTATTGTGTATTCATCCTATTCCATCTAAAGACATGTTGCACAACATATACAAAAATCCATAGAAAAAAGTAAATACCATACACCACAAAATAATATTAAAATAGTTAAGAAAATATACCCTGAGAAAAGAGAAAAAATAAAATGTATAAAAAATATATTTCTTTCAAAAATTATGATAATTTAATAGATATGGAACTTTCTGACCTAATTGAAGTGTTGTTGTAGCTTCTCATTTGTAAGATTGATACAGAACAGTTCAAAACTACAATGAAGAAAAAAATAGGTTTTCCTTAGCTCACCAAAGAGTAATATGTGAACATTTCATATTATGAAAGCTTTCAAATATAGCTCGCTAAATTGCAGTGACTATAGCTACAAGGCATGATTTAAAATATGCAATCTTGATGTCTATTTTTAAAAATGTACCTATTATTCTTGAAAATCTCAAAACTATAAATATCAAGAATGCCAATTAGGGTCTTGGTCAATCGAATTATTTATTTTAGTTACCAGATTGTATCCAATAAAAATGGCATTATCTTAAGAAGAGCCCATAGAAAAATATACATTCTTAAAAAACTAAGAAATATACTTCACTCTCCAAATATATTCTTCTTTGAGATCTTGTCCTAAGTAACACAATACTCGCAAATGATACATCATACTAGTCAAACAATCATGAGTATACTATTTTTGCCAATGCATCTCAGCTAGTAAGTGTAGCATCTGGGTCAAGAGATTTTCTAGTGCTTTCATCTTGAATCACAATGACACGTTTACAAAAGAGTCTTCAAAAACCTTAACATCGCACCTAGGATAATATATAATGTAGTTATTAACCCTCCCATAAATATTTTCTTCTTGTGCAAGTGTAAGAATGCAAGACTGGCCATTGAGGGATACAGATAATCTTGAAGGATTATTGATTTAGTCTTTAGATGATGCTTGAGGTAGCAAGGAGGAGGTGATATATTTTCTTCTTTGAAGAATGCTAGATGTAGTGTGTAGGCAGCCCTGGTATCAACAAAGATAAAAATGAGTACTGCATAAGCCAGAGTTAGGATGTGGGAACAACATAGTTCAGAAGAATATGTTTTGGCTGAATTGCACTGAGAAAATTGAGCATTCTGAATTTGAAAACTTTTTGTTTACTCCCAAACCATTGCACGTCAAAGTTTAAGCATTCAAAATTTATAAACATTCTTTTTACTCCAAAACGAAAGCACACCAAAGGAAAAACTACAAATAAGAAAGCTTTGATTTCCTTTATATGGCACTCAGGTTATTGTAGACTCTAGAAAACTGTATAAAATAGTATATTAATTGGAACAATAAAAAGCATAAGAAATTATTTCCTATTATTGTTTGTTAAAATATATATTTGGTTTATAAGGACTACCAATTAGTAGAAGTTTCTCATTTCCACCATCAAATCCTTTCATCTCTATAAGGAACAGTGTCTTTAATCTTCTGCTTGACTCATGCTCTCCTTCTGACTTGGGCTATCTCCCATGATTATGGATAAGAATTAATTATTTCTCTTAGATTACAATGCAATGGTTTTTCTGTAGACTAACATATGAATTTGAAAATATATGGCATATTTACTTGAGAGAGAAGAGAATCTATTTCATAAACAATTATTACTATAGGTTTTCAATAGCAAGCAACTCTAAACAATGCCCTCACTAGTTTCTCACCTTCATCTATCTGCATATCCGTGATCAGTAATGACAAGAATCAGACTATTTCGAAGGAAAAAAAAACCTTGGGATCTATTATATACAATGGTTTAGAAAGCACAATGCTTGCTGAAAGTTTTGTGAAGGGGACCAGTGGTAACAAGTTAAGTGGATTGACTACGTGGAAAGCTCCATAGTTAAGTGTTATAGCCTATAGTACTAGAATGGGTGACCTCTCAAAAGAACCAGTGCTTTAGCCTTCAGCTCTATGAGCATTGCCTGGATGCAATGAATGCTAAGTGGACCATTCAAGATTCAAAAAGATAGGTTCTTGTGACTCATAAAAAATGGATCAATGAAGATTGACTCAAAACTGTGCAATCAAATCATGATAAATCATCAAATGCTTTGACACAATATAATAACACCTCTTGAAAATGAATATTTAACAAAAGGAAAAGGTAGCATGCAAATGTCAATGTGCAAAATCAACAAATCTTAAGTATAAGAGATAGCAACATGTCAAGTAACCAAGGATATCCTCTTGTTTTCAAAAATGAGTACACATTTTGATTTTTAATCCTTTTGATAATTTTCTTCTAGCCATAAAACCACCAAGCTGGTTAGTAAAACTAATTAAGATATAAACATTTCCAATAAACACATCTCATCTTGATTCAGCTACACTTAATACCTTAGATATTCTTTACAAAATATATGACAACTGTTCAATTCCAATTACATTCAAGATTGCAAACAAAATATGAGGCAAATAAGAGCTTCATAACCTCCACTAAATAATATATACAGAATCCACACTTTGCAAAGACTATGGCAATATAAGTGAACTTCTAAAATTTTGGTTAAGAACTATAAAATAAGTGCTATTATTAAGGAATGATAGTACACAACAGGAATCCTCTCTTAACATTTTTGCCTGTAGCAAATGAGTGATTAATTTTCAATAAAAAAATTCTGTTATCAGTGAGAGATACAGTTTTAAAGAGACCAAAGCATATCAATTACTTATATAAGACTAAAGTGCAATTTTCTTTTCTTTGAAAGAAGAGATCTGTGTTTATGATGCACCTGCACATGCAATCCTTATATGTGTCTAATTTCTCACAAACAGAAACCATTTTTTATATTTTTTGATGTTATCTTTATTATGTAAGACTTCTGTTAAGCAAAAGAGGTCTATGTTTATGATGCACCTGCACATGCAATCCTTATATGTGTCTAATTTCTCACAAATAGAAACCATTTGTTATATTTTTTGATGTTATCTTTATTATGTAAGACTTATGTTAAGCACAAGTGCTTCCCTGGAAAAACAATTATACAAGGCTTCCTGCATTCAAGAATCAAAACAATAAAAGAACTTGAAAGCATGATTTTATTAGGAACTTACCCACTTACTTATCAATGAACTGGTAGAAATATAAAAGAAAGTAGATTTGGCTTCTCTTGCAATAGCTTTTCCAATCATCGTTTTCCTAGTACCCTAAGAGAAAATTAAATGTACTTTATTGTGAACAAAAATGAATTTCCAACATATAAAGAATAGAGAATAAATCAGAATGACTTACAGGAGGGCCAAATAAGAGGAGCCCTTTTCTTGGAGACCGACAGCCTTGAAAGATGTCAGGTCGCAATAGAGGCCATATGACCATTTCTGTCACACACTTTTTGGCATGCTCTAGCCCAGCTTCAGTATAATTTTGGAAAAATAAATATTAATGTTAATGGATACATAGAAATAAACATGAATAATATTATCATCAATTCATTCAGCCATATTAAATTTACCAATATCATCCCACCGAACATTGGGATCCTGGTCCATTATCTCATTGCTAACATGCTCTATCAGACATGGTTTCAAGTTACGTAGCTTATCAGGAAGCTCACCATGAGGACCAACAAGCATTTCTAAACTTCTAAACTGAAAATATAGGACAGAAAAGAAACAACCATTAGCATGCTTTAGACCAAAACTGCTAGAGATGGTTATTTATTTAGTTAAAATCAAAATCAACTAATCCTATTCAAAAATAATGGCTAGAAGTAAAATATTGCATTTATATCAATATTCTAAATGACGTGTTGTAGGAAAGCCACCAGCTTGATGAGTCTTGAAATACTGAAGTCGTGATGCGCATGAAAGCCTTCCCAATATCTCAAAGAATTTTGAATGGTAAATCAAAATGTACTCAAATAGAAAGAGCTCATTGAAAACAATATAATAAAAATTGCAACTAGGCAGAAAAAACTCCATATGATGTTGTTGATACTATGAAGTAAGCTGGATCGTGGAGATCTAGCTCTTCTATGCAAAGATCTCTACCATGGTATTGATTAATTAAATCTTGAACTTTAAGATAAAACATTTCCTTAAGTAATAAAAAATAGTAATTTTATGTTTTCTATAGCTTCGACTAGGCCTACACTCCTTCAAGAACCAATCAATCATGTATGTGTTTCCTCTTACACCTCTTGGTGTCTCTAGTCTAATCCTTAATATCCCATCTATACAAATCCTTTGTCGATAAAATTTTGGCTTTGCTTGCTTCTTTTCCATCTTATTAGATATTTTGTATCATGCTTGCATTCTCTCAATTGAAATGGTTGCCCTTTTCCCATTTACTAATTATGTGTTTGACAATTGGCCTACTCAAAATTTATAGTATTTTGTCACTTTTGAAGACTTAAGAAAGGGAATAAGTAATGATTATCAGAGTGTATGCTTTCCAACTATACCTTATAGACTTCTTACAACCATATCATATTTTTGATAGGTTAGAAATGAGATAGCTAGTTGCATCCAAAACAAGAGGTAGCTATGAGTTATTGTCAAACTACCTTTAGATTTGTAATACATATCTTGGCACAAGATATTTTTATAACCAAACAGTTTGAAGGATCGTTACCAAAGAAAAAAGCCCAAGAAACCAAGGTTACTAAAGACAAGCAAAGGTAGTTTGCTATGAAATATGCATGTGGATAGAGTATTTCCCAACCTGTCTGAATATTTGAGCTGCAAAAAGATGTTGATTACATACTTTACACTACAAAAAATCAATATACACAGACAAGGTTGAATAGGCACTATAGAAACATATTTAGAACTAGTAAAATATTCAAATCACCATTAAAGAAAGGAATCATACATGAATAACTCCACTACCATCTTAAGATGAAACATAGTTGTCTCATCTTTTGGCTTAGAAGAATCGCTATCGTTGCCCTTAGTAAAATCAACATTGCCTAAATGGAGAATAGTTGCCACAACTCAAAATATTGCATCCTACAAATATTAAGTAATTGAGAAAAGCTATAAACATGAAAAATCAACTTTAAAAGGATCGAACCATTTTAATTTTTCATACTACAAAATGTTGTACTTGTTCTTCAATACTAATTCCAACAACTTATGTTGCTCTTCATGTTGAAAGGTACTCCTCCCTTTCATTAACTCCATCAAGTTGATAATAGTTGGACTGGTTCAAATAATGAAATGAACTTGGATGTCCCAACTTATATTTTTCAGTTTCCTAAAATAAGAAATGAAAAAAAAAATTCAAAAAATGGTTATGCTACTATTAGCATTCTGCAATTTCAAATTGAACATATGTGAGATTTAGAATACAAATAGAAAATAGGCAATGAACCTATTTCAATGGTCAATTATAGTCACAATTACCAAAGCATAAAGTTGCATACCTCTGGGGATGCAGCATAGAGAAGGTAGAAACACCTTTGTTTTGTTTTATAAACATTGGGAGAAAATAACTGACCCAATTGTAATTCCATAAGAAAAACTAAAGAGTTATATGTGAAAAAAATGAATAGGTTTAGTGTCATTTGTTATTATTATTATTATGTTAGGAAGGGCTATAAAAAAAAGTATATAATGTGTGAAGATTATTATTGAATTTTAAATCTAAATGCATTTAAGTTGTCTTGAAGATGAAATCCTACATTTTGATTGGCATGAATAACTTATTCAGTTAAGAAAATGATTAATATGCTAACAATTTACTTATTATAAATGCTACATTATTACCAATTTCATGACATCTCATAGAACATACAAGAACTGGGTTAGAGTAAAATGCAACATCAATTACTTGCATCAAATCGTAAGTGTTGTGTGGGCTATGAGATCATCTGGTTCATCCCCTTCTAAGAGGCTAACCCTATCTACTTCGACCACACTCTCATCCTATTAAGTCCTACAACCACTTAGAGACTCATAACAAATATCAACTTAGTAACCAAGATAATATGACTAGATATAAATATTAAATATAATCATGAGTGGCATACATCACATGACATAATCATATAAGATATGAAATACAATTTCATAATCATACATCTACGCATTAAATTGATCATTGATTCATCTTAATTAATGCAGTCGAGTATTCTATGTAATATAGTATTTTTATTTATGCACTATATGTTATTTGATTGATATATGAAACACTAATGAGATATAGTAATGTTATGAAACTGTGATGTAAATGAAATATGTACAATGAAAATGTAATGAATGCAATATATGGTTAATGCACTTAACAAAATGATGTGTAAAAGGAACATGCAATTAGAAAATGTACCTATACGTTTAGGGAATGTCTATTATATTGAGTTGAGAAGTAGTAATTCTATCATCAATTTGGTTGATTCATTTGGTTTAATGAAAATTATGCATTCTATGCACTAAGAGATTGGAACATGCTTATATTAGTGGATGTTGATTGTCATAGTGAGCTACTGCTTCCCCTATTTTAATGGCATGCATTTAAGCAACCAACCTTGTCAACCAAACTTAGCTTTGAGAATAGGAGATGTGGTGTGCTTAGTGGAGGAAAGAGTTAATGTTTCTTGTTTCTTGTTACTCCATGAAACAATTCATGCTCTGAGGCCAAAAGTAGCCACTGCTATGGTTTTTACATTATCTAGTGAATCTGCCCAATTGGCATTGGTGAAAGTTTGAAACTAATGAACAAAAAAAAATTACACAGATAATACTAAATATAAGAATCTATTTTTTTGGTTGCCAATGATCCATCTATGATTTACTCATGATGTTGGAAAAAATAGTATCAGTGAAAATTGATCAAGGAGGGTGTTTGTAAGATGCAACTGCTCACAAATGATGTGTTGATTTACTCATGAAGTTGGAAATATATTTTAGTAAGATGCAACTGCTCACAAATGATGTATAGAAACATCATCTCCTTCATAGAGTATCCAAAGGGATCAGATTCAAAGTCACAAATGTTAGAGCTAGTGGCATGGTCTTAGGGGTAGCTAGTCTTAGGCATGGTCTCAATGGTAGCTAGTGGGTCGATACTATTTTACCAAAGTGGTCTCAGGGGTAGCTAGTGGTCTCAGATTCAAAGTTACTATTTTACCAATCATTTTCACAAGCATGGTCTCAGGGGTAGCTAGTGGCTCGGTACTAGTGGCTAGTGGCTCGGTACTTACTAGTTATATAAATTGAACATGGTCTTCTAGTGGCATGGTCTTCTAAATTGAACATAATTCATATTATATATATAAACTAAGAAAAGAAATAAGAATCTAATTGACTTTACCAAAAAAACCTAATTCTATACAAATAAACAAAAATTCTTAACAACTTAAAAAATAGAATAAAATATACTAGAAACAAGAATTATGTGAAATTAAGACATAAGTATTAGAAATGGTTATTATGTCTGATGTTGATGGCATTCCTTCACCCATTTCATTCTCTATCCAAAATCTTCCCAGGAAGAACATTTATTTCAAACAATATGCAAATCAATTCATAAAATGTACTACAATTAATCAGAAAAAATATCTCCCAATTACCTATAGACATCATCTAGAACCTCTTTTATCTCATGTTTGAAATGTCTTTCTATACCCAATCTCTCCAAATGATTTAACATTGAGAGGCCAAGAATCAAATTGATAGGATAAGCACCGAGCTCACTGCACCAACAAGCAAATGTCTCTTACATTTACATGATCATTATAAAAATATCATCAAACTATATAAAAGAATATTTAAACACCAACCTGTATCATAACCAGAAAGAGATGAATATCTTCTCTTAATTTCCAACAACAACATATTTATCCTTGTAATATTATCATCTATGCACATCGAACCAAATGATTTGTTCTCTTTGTTCTCTTCCTCAGCCTACCATATAACGAGATGAGTGGTTATCAGAGAACAACATATATAGTTAAATGTAAAGAGTATAGTAGGTAATATAGTTAAATACATTGGAGGAATCTTCAAAACTCATAGATTTGACTTTCTGATGTGTTCTTGTATTGAACTTCTTTCTTCCATTGAAGTTGAAATTAGAGGCCCCTAGATTAAAGATATTATTACAAATCAGTTCAAGAAAACTCAATGACAGAATTGATTATGAAATAAATATATGAATGAGTATAAAATTGTAGATTGTGCACTAATCATACCCTTCCAAACTGTAAATAAATTGGACTATGAGTAGGGAAAACACAAATGCTTAACCACAAAATTATTGTCGTATTCAACTATGTTCTTCATAGCCTATAAAAGTTACTAAGTTTGCAACATTTATAATGACTATAGACAAAAATATAAATTAAAACAAGCAATATTATCATCAATGTTTTTAAATGTAGAATGAAATGGTTGTAAGTATGCATTTCTACCACATGCAAATGATTTTGAGATACAGACCTGTGCAATCCAATCTCCCAATGAATAGATAGCACCACTTATCGCCATCTTTGCCAAAATAGAATTTGTCATAAAGCGATGTTAGAATAGTTACTAAAATGGTCATAAATTATGTTGTTACAGTAAAAGAATACTTTAACTTAAGAAAAAAACTATACAATATTAAAAATGACATCATGCTTTAAAAACTAAAAAGGTACCTATAACGAAGAACTTCATTTCGACTTGCTAATTGGTTGTCACTATTAACTATAAGCTTATCTTTAAAGTTTGAGCTTCACTTGGTTTCAAGAATAGTTAAATATTCTCTACTAAACAAGGCCAACCATGTGAAGGTGGAAGCTCATTTGGCCCCTCCCCCCCCCCCCCCCCCCCCACCAACATCACTCTAAATTCCCCATTAACATTTAATAACATTCATTCATTCATCCATTTTTGAAATATAACATTCAATCATTATAATCACATGATAACATTCATTAACACATAAAATTCATTAACACACAACATTCATGAATAATTCATTAACATGCAACATTCAAGAGTAAGTCATTCATGAATAATTCATTAACACAATATTCATTAACACCCAACATTAATGAATAATATTCATTAACAATATTCATTAAAAATATTCAAGAGTAAGTCATTCATGAATAATCATTTCTTTTTGGCTTTCTTGCCGTTTATTTTTTTCATAAAATTTCTATGAGAAATATCAATGTCCTCCTCATCCCCCTCCTCTACTGGTTCTAATGCATGTCTCCTCCTCATCCATTCAGGAACATCATGAGGCCACTGCACCAAAGGGGGGTCGGCTACAATAACAAGTACTTCATGAGTTAAATTTGCACAATTTCATATTAGTGAATTACGAGTTTTTATTTAAGTAAAAGAACTATAAATCAAAAAATCAATTTAAAAGAACAAATCATAGATTTTCTTTAACTAAATGTACGACATGATCTACCTACTGATCAGTTTGAACATCCTCCAGCACTCATTCACCATGACATGATTCTATATCCTTAACACAAAAAGGTTACACCAAGTTCAATTAAAGATGTTAAATTGTATTAATAATTACATAATTAGTTTTAAATAACAAATGAGCACCTCCATTGATAGTACGATGCACATCAGGGGCTTCATGATGTTCTGTATGATCTGTGTCATGATTAACAGGTTGCATTGCAATGTCATGCATATTATTATCAAATAAATTATTGCTCAAGTATTCAATTTCTAATATATTTTTTGGCATATTTACCTGTGCACATGATGCAAGATATTGTTTGGTTGGGGCAATGGAAGCTTGCCATAGGCTTTCAGCCATTGTTGCATAGCCTTGCTTGAAGGCAATTTTTTTGTGTTCTTCCATGGCCTCCAAATTAAATTCAGCACCCTGCATTTTTTTATTAATTAACAAAATTATTGCATTTTGTAAATATTTTTCTTTGCAATTCATTTACTGCTACTTACAACGCGTGCTTTGATTTTTGAATATCCCCCAGAGCCAAATCTATGTTGCCCAACCTTTTCCAGCCTAGCCTTTGTTGCCTTTGATGTGTCCTGCAACCTATGAAAAGTTTGAAATATGTTAGATGATATAGATATAAAGATCAGTAATAATTAGTGGATTATTATATATTGGTATGAAGGTTTTAGCATAAAGTAGCATGTTCCACCAAAAATATGAAAAAAGGGAAGAAATTATAGCATCATACCTTTAATATAAAATAGCTTCTAAAACTAAACAACATCACATATATGCCTTTTAAATTGATCTTTAATTACCCATTATTCACAATAGGTTTAGAAATTTAAAATAAAAAATTCAAATATTTTCTCATGTCATCATGTTGAGCTTGTAGGGAGCAGTGCACATATTTCAATAAGAGAGAGCACACGACTGTTAAAGTATGGTGGAAGACATTAGATGAAAAAATAATTTTTTTTCACTGACTATACAAGTTGGGATATATAATACAAGAAATATGTATTGTGGAAAATTCAAGATTAAATTTATAGGGAAATCTAGGTATGTTAGTAGTTTTCAAGTTAAAGATATCAGCCAAATTGATGAGCTAGTCTCAATTCTTTCAATTTTTCTATCCTTTCTCATGACATTCATTTCTAGTGACATGTGTAATCATGCTATTTATCCATGGAGTTCATTACATATAGGGGATAATTTTTAGAACAATCTATAATACTCAAGTTAACTTGGTTGAATTTCTTACAGAGGCTTAATGTATTAGTCATTGTAATTGGGATGATGAGGGAAAATAAGGTGGACTGAAATAGTCTAGGGATAATTACATGTGTACTTATTTTAGGATAAGTATTTCTTGAATTATCATTATTTTCTTCACAAAATTCTGTTGTGAATATGTTGTTTTTGGTGGAAAAGATTTATGGGAGATCAAATAAGAAGTCTAAGTTGAAAAGAATGAGAAGATCAGAGTCAGTGAAGATGATTTTTTCATACTCAATGAACTACCATAGCTTGAATTTATTGTAATTCCATTCATTAGTCAAAATAACATTGGCATGCTCTTCCCATTTTTAGAAATCTCAACAACAAAAATCTATATTTGTAGACACACAACATCTCTAGACCACCCTTTCATGCAAGGCACTCTTAATGCCTAAATGACAAATGATAACTTATAAGGTGGCCTGGTATAATCCAAAATAGTTGGAAAGGGCTAGTAACCACAAACAAATATGAAGGATCATGAGATTTCCACTTTCAATCCATGGGAATTCATCAAAGGGTTTTTACAGTATAGTTGTATGTGTTAGAGGTTCTAGAGCCATGGGAATTCATCAAAGAGTTTTTATAGTATGGTCTATGAGAACATAAACTAAACTAAACAAACATATAAATAGAAAATTAACAACTACCATATACATATCATTTCTCGTCTTAATAATGAATCTGATAGATCACAAAAAGTGAACCAAAACATTCATCTCAAAATCATATTCAGTTATTTTCTGATAGCTTTTTTGCCACCATATGGATTACAAACATTTTTAGTTCTTCTCTTGCCATCTACCCTAATGATGAATCATAGAATTTGATCCAAAACATTGGCAACAAAAAATCTAGATGGTCTAATACAAAAGGGAAAAAAATCTTGAAATCATAAGGACTGTGGAAACTTCACGAATTCGATATTAACTCTTACCCATTATTTATCTCTGTTGCACATAACTATATGATTGGTAGGCCATCAATCAAACAGTATGCATCTTAGTAGATATCAAGTACCAGTGTAGCCAGACAAAATACATGTTAGACACCTACAGGTACAATGCTAGTTTAGCATCCTATAACTTAACTACACCATACTATCAGGAGAGTGCTCAGTTGTCATTAACTTGTGTTTCTAGCATTAAACGTGATGCTTATTACTTTTAGGAGAGTGACCATTAGTAAAATTCTTGCAAATTTTTTCAAAAAAATTGTACTTGTCATTACACTAACTGAATATCATTTATCACCTAGACTGCTAACACATACAACTATGGTACATGTAGTTGCACATTACTATATTTTCAAGACATTAATCCTAGTAGTTGCTATGAGTGAAAAGGGTCATAGAATAAAAAAATAATAAAATAAGATTCAAGTCAAAGAGTTGAGCCATGGGAAATGCACAGAGATTAATGACTTAGGTTTACCAGTAGTTTAGAATCATTTTTGTGTTATTTCCAGCCAACAATTTTCCTACATTTCACTATTTTCAAATTAAAACTCTTTAGGCTGAACAAATACATTGCTCAGCAGATTTTTTGTATTTCTCATATCTACATCATGGTTCCCAAAATCTAGATACTCAACTAGTCTCTAATATATCTGGTGCCAAATCTCTGCTCCACAAAAAGGTAATGACTCCCAGATTAATAACTTTAGAAAGTTAGGGCATATGTTAGAAAACTAAGAGGTAGGAGTACATAATATAGCTATATGTGAAGTTATAAGTGCACTTTTTATATCTTATGTAGGATTTATGTCCAGATTGAGATATATATAGTTGTATACAAGCATTCTATGTGCAATCAACCACCACAGTTTATTAGATGCCCAAATTTTAGAGAGCATTCATAATAGGGTGAAAGCAATTGTGTCAGCATATGAATTACATACCTTTCATCAATAGATAGATTAAATTGAGCCAGTTGAAGTTGTTGATACTGAAGTTGAACCCTAAATTTTCTCATTAATGTACTAGTAGTTAATACTATTGTATACCTTTTCAGATTTGCTGGTGTACTTTCTTTTGGACATTTCCCTTTCTCCTTTGCATCCAAAATGAACTCATTCCAGTGCCTCACTAAAACAAAGGGAGGACGCTCGTACTTTAGTTAGGACGAGACTCTTTCTATATGAGTCCCTCACAACCTTAAGATGTCTGGAAGCTTTTTGTAACAATTTCTTATGATAAAAAATATTACTACCAAACTCATGCTCTATATCTTTGATGAGCTCATCTTTTATGTTTTGATCTTGCAAGTTGCACCTTTTAAGAAAAACCACAAAATTGTTAGATATAACTAGTATAAGAAAAGACCCGAATGAAACGAAAAATATTGCACCAATTAATGATATAAAAAAAAATAGTGGGATAAAATTAGTTTAGTTTTGATGTTCCACCTTTTATGTATAGTGGGCCCGAATCTTTGTAACATGAGGTCATAAAGCCTCCTATAAAATGTATCGTTTCCTGCAAAAAATGTCATGGGATAATTAATAGTAAGAACCATTAAAATGAATCATGCAAAGAATACTTTTCATATTGAATAACAAATACATAAAATGAGATACATTTCATCTTTTTAGTGATCTATTTCAGGGTTGGATGGTCAACTTGACCAAAATTGACCAAAAAAGAAGTTTGGAAAAAAAAAATGAAAATGTCTAAAACCACTTAAACTCTACCAGGGTTTTGTTGTTGATGTTCTAAAACTAAAAAATGTATTGTGACTATATTAATCAGTATACCTTGAAAAAACAAATAGTTCATAATACATATAACTTTCCATGACCTTCATTTTTTGTCATTCTTAATTGATGTTGTCACTGATCATACCTGGGATATTATGGAAAATAAATATTGCTAAAATAGACAGTGAAGCTGAAAGTGAGCACTCTAAAACTCTAACAAGCAATAGCAATGATGTTGGAAATCATTGAAAACTAAACATTGAATATGAAAGAAGACTCCCACTTTTGGTTCTCTGTAGAAAAACTGGTTAATATCTTCTACTGAAAGCATGAAATTGCAATGTACCAAATTACTAAACTAGAGAATTACTAGTATAGACAAAAGGTCATTGATCATAATTCAGATGATCCTACCAAACCCCTAATAAAAAGGAATTCCAGAATAATTAAACAACTTGCATAATATGACATACTAAAGAAGGTCATGAGGCATCACTCCACATCAAAAGCCCTTGCATTCACCACTTCCTATCATGTTTACATCTTGCAAGAAAATCCTTATTACAATATAAAAAATAATTATTTAAAGTACCTGGAAGGACATTTCAAAGGCATTGATTCATTATCGTCAATCAACAACAATGTCTGCATAGTTCCCATGCTAGAAACATGGGTAGCTCCAGGAAATGATGATGAATTATCACCGATACATGCACTATGATCCGCATTTGGTGGCATACCAAATAGTGCATCTCCTACCACAAAAAAAATAATACACTATGTGATGCACCCAAGATTAAAGTACAAATTATCAACTCATAATTAACACAAAACCAAATATAGCAAAACAAGGATTTACCAGCTAGTTGTCCCCTTGTTTTTGACATTGCAGTCGACAATCTCGTACGGGCATCCGGAGTCTCCTACACTGGATGACCTGAATAATACATTGTTAGCAAAGACATTCTGAAATAATAAAAGTAGGAGTTAAGTTAAGAAGTTTTGAATGTTCGAAATAAAAAATTTCTTCTAACTTGTCAACTAAAAGATATTTTTATCAGTGGCAGTTGAAGCTCTGCTACTACCAGCTTCATCGCATTGTCCTTCAAGTTGTGGATCAGTTGCCAAAAAATATTGTATAACAAGAATTTAGTAGTTAAAGTTTCTTACAACTCTTTAAAAAAATTGCATCAATAAAGTATTTTTGCAGATATTACATATTTTACTTCACAACATAAAAGATTATAAAATATAAATCTTTATTGAACTTTTGTTATAACTAAAGATTCATTACTGCTTACTTAATAACGATGAGCTTGCACTCTCAAATCTGATAGCCTCTTCATCATCTCCTCGGATTCCATATTTGCCTCATCCAAAATTTTCATTATTTCTAAATTAATTTTTTAATTTTTCTCTTCAACATTTTTGTTACATTGGGAGTTTCAGCAATATCCTCATTAGAAGGCATAGCTAGTGGCTCAGTACTTACTATTGGTGCTTTACCCTTATCCTGAACATCAAATTGTGAGAGGAATATTAGTAAAACTATCATAAAAACTCAAAAAATGTAAATAAAATAACATAATAATATAACATTTTTCAACCATCTAATGTGTACAATTTCAATAAGGTTTACCCTTGTTGAAGAAGGGGTGGGAGTAGCATCTTGGTGGCCTCTATCATCTGTTGGATTCATATTGTCCTGTCACAAAGATTAAACATAAAAAATTCAGCTAACTAAAAGCAATAGACAGCAAAAAAGAACTTATTAAAAAAATGGTATATAGTACTTACAACCCTCATGATAGTAACTTTGTTTTATCTATGTGATTTAAATGGTAATCTATTAGCAGTTCTTCCCCTGCACTTATTGATTTTATTGCACAAACAAAAACTTCATTCCCCTCACGTGCCTCAAATATGCAATTGGGTTGCTTACTAGCTGAGGAAGGTCACGTACTATTTATAAAACTTGCAATATTACCTATTGCTTTTGGTCTTCCCATCAATGTACATAGCAAATCTTTTACTTTGATCATTTTCTTTCCATTGTATATAATTAGCTAATAGTGCATACCTACGCATACTTTTTTTATATAAAACAATCCGCATCCAATCATTGTAATTGTAATATGGACCGACATACTTGAACAATTTGACAACTTTGTTGTAACATACCTTTATCCCATCCATGGAAAATAGGCCCAAACCATGTAATGAGGATGGAGCAATGTGATATATCCTCTCATTAACACAAAAATCTATGTTAATTGGAGGTAGCTCATTGGGTATCCATTCTTTCTCAATGTGTGTGTACCGAAAGAGCATCTTGATGTCGCCTTTGGTCTCATCATCATAAGAACATGATCCCCCATTAGCAAGGAAAAATTGCATGTGTTTATCAATTTTTTTTCTAATTTTTTGACCTCTAGTTGATCTCCCTATTTTAGTTGTACTACATGTAGAGCTTTCATCTACCATTTCCTCATTTCTCTCATTCAATGTAGATAGATCTGACAAGTACCTATTTGGTGGGTCCTGCAATCCATCAAATGGAAAGTGAAAGTGACAAATATAAAATGTAGTAAGTTGAAAGTGATTATACAGTTATATTTTTATACGGACCTTCTTTGTCTATATATATATATATATATATTATATGATTATATAATATGTCTATTTATAACATATGTGCTCAATGATAAACAAGAAGAATATAAGAAAATTATGTCTATTTATTGACTTATACCTACTTATCCATGCCACTGTGCAGGATCCACGCCAAATGGGTCAAATTTCCTACATATGTTAATCATTTATCTTAAGTTAGCTAAAAATTACATGATACACGTAAACATGAGCAAATTTACCTTATATATGGAATGCAAGATCGTCAATAGAAGGGGTGACGATGTACCTATAGTCAATTGACTATTTACAAAAAGGGTGACAATCAGACACAATATAAACATTGGTAATTATAAATAACATATGTTATAATCATTAGAAATGAACACAATAAATATGTAATCAAATTTCTTGCATATGTTAATCATTTACCTTAAGTTGGCTAAAAATTACATGATACACATTTGCTACAAACAACTTAGAAGACAACATGAACAATAGGCAACATTGTAAAGATGAACAAATTTCCCTTATATATGGAATGCAAGATTGTCAACAGAAGGGGTGACAATGTACCTGTAGTCAATTGACTATTTGCAAAAAGGGTCATAATTAGACACAACATAAACATTGGTAACTATAAATAACATATGTTATAATCATTAAAAATGAACACAATAAATATGTAATCAAATTTCCTGCATATGTTAATCATTTATCTTAAATTAGCTAAAATTAACATGATATGTGTATGCTACAAATAACTTAGAAGACAACATGAACAATATGCAACATCATAAACATGAACAAATTTTGTGATATTGTTATCAGGATTTTAACTGTGTGATTTCGAGTCAAACTCATTGACCCATGTTTCATGAGTAGTGATTCAACACGAATCCATCTCTCATGAGAATAAATGGAACACTTGGCACTCATTGGATCTAGGTGATGCTCATAGGGGTGAAGCACTGGGACTTCTCGGGAGGTCATCCATCCCAGTACTACTCCAGCCTGAGCGCACAAATTTACCTTATATATGGAATGCAAGATCGTCAATAGAAGTGGTGACGATGTTTGTAGTCATTGATTATCTACTTCTTCTTCTTCTTCTTCTTTGTCATCATCATCATCATCTCCATCATCGCCATCATCATCGCCATCATTGCCATCCATCACCATCATCATCGCCATCATCACCATCACCATCATCATCACCATCACCATCATCATCATCGCCATCATCACAATCACCATCATCATCACCATCACCATCA
This sequence comes from Cupressus sempervirens, assembly GCA_028749045.1. Classification (NCBI taxonomy): domain Eukaryota; kingdom Viridiplantae; phylum Streptophyta; class Pinopsida; order Cupressales; family Cupressaceae; genus Cupressus; species Cupressus sempervirens. The sequence continues at coordinate 576,682,368 of CM053793.1, forward strand.
TCATCATCATCATCACCATCACCATCATCATCATCACCATCATCATCATCACCATCATCTTGATCTTCATCATCTGCTTCTTCATCATCTTCAATATCTTCTTCTTCCATAACATTATACTTTATCGGCCTTCCTCTCGGATCATGTCTAACAATAAATGACCAACCCTATTTATGTGGAACCTCTGAGTAAAACACTTGCTTGCATTGGCTTGGAAGAACATAGGGCTCATCTCCAACTAGCTCAACCAATCTTGTATTGATCATTGTAAATCCATTATCATGTTGAATAACTATTATATCTGGATCATTTTGATTTAGTCGTAACCTATACCATTTAATGATGAATAGAACTACGTTGAAGGTGTTAAATTCACACTCAATTATATTATCCAAGATGTCATAGTATTGATTTTGAGATTGTTGAGGATGTATGTCATTTCTAGATGATATATTGGTGACCTCAAAAGTTGTAGTTATCTGAAAATCACAAGTTTTCTTTGTGTGATCCAACTTTTTTATGTGGCCATGATAGTACATAGCTTTGTGGTGCTTGACCTAAAAAATTTTAAGTGTGTGTAAATTATTTTCATCGTGAGTTGATATGAAATATATGTTGAGTTATGATCATTAATAAATTTCTACGTACCTCTGCACCTCTTAATCCCTTTACTAGATCAACTACCATCGTCATAACATTAGAATCTCCATTATGATGAGCTTCTGTAAACAATGAAGCAACACCTTCTCATGTTAATGAGCAACCATTTTTTTGACATCATTCAATCCATTCCATCATCCAATCAAAGATTGTTCACGATATACAAATGTATTGCATCCCGCTCTAGACCACCTATTTCAAAAAAAAACATCAATTAAAAATAACTTATATTGAAGATTTATAAGAATTAATTAACTACAATAAAATCTTAGATTTACCTCTCACTTTCCTCGATCCACCTTTTCCCATCAAGTACTCCCCTTTGAAGTTGTTAATTGAGTTGGGATCCCAAATATGATCTACATGGATCTAAGCTACAAACTTAGGAAGATATTCACTAATGTACACCATGGTCTAGTATACCATATATCCCTCCACCATAGAACCCTCGGGATGTGCTCTCTATTAAGCCAAGCCTTTCAAAAATTTCAAGTACCTCTCAACCATCCACATTGACCTGGTTGGTACAGGTCCACACAATTCAATCTCCTCAACTTGATGTATGAGGTAGTGTTCTTGTGCATTGAAAAAACTTGGAGGTAGACACTTTTGCATTTCATACATCAGAAGAGGAATTTTTCTCTTCCAATATTTTATATCTTCTTTATTAATTTCTTTAGATGACAACCACCTCATGTATTTTCCAAGATCATATATAACCTATTTGACATTGTTGGCGAAGTGGTGTGGGAGAGATAGAGGTAGAACGTACTGCAATATTTGTAAAATGATCTTGTCAATATTTTATAAAAGAATGCAATTAAAACTATATGCAGTATATAAATATATAGTGAATACAAAATAACATGAATTATGTATGTCAATCGTGTGTTTTCAACCTTAGCCCAAATTCACTTTTCTTTGATATGAGATTGTTTATGTTCATAGCAAATCCTGTGGGAAATCATATTTTTTAATGACTTCTTGTATAGCATTGCTCTGATGCTCTAACAATAACCAACTAAGGGCACTTGTATCAATTTGGTCTCCATTGTTATTTGATCGAATGCCATTTTTGATTGCATGGTTGGATTCTTCAATGTCTCTATAAGTTTTGACAATTTGATCTTTGTCACGCCTTCCATCCAAGATTTTCCATAATGTCTCTGTTAAATTCTTTCTAATATGCATAGGATCAAACAAATTCACAATTGGGAGTTGCTCATAGTACGAAAACCTAGTAAATTGTGTAGGATAAATTTTTAGTCCTTTTGGAAGTTGGTCATTGATGCCTTGACAACCTTCACAAGCATCAATCACATCATCAATAAACAAAACAAAATATCAAAATATAAATTTGAAACAAAAACCATCAACGGAATGACATTACCTAGATGATTTATTTTATTGTATGCCAACTTCCATAGGTGAGGTGTCATTCTCTATGGCTTTGACGTAGTCTCTTCTTTCCCATTGAAAAGATATTTTTTCAATAATTTGGTACTTATGATTTTTGTGCAGAAAGTGTCTATTCTCATCGAACACCTACTTTCTTAAACTTTTTGAATGATGAGATTTTATCTTTGGACCACAAACTGGACATGTAAATTTTCCCTTTGTCAAAGATCTACAAGATCGTGTATAATTGGATTAAATGTGTTAACTTTGACATACCAAAAAAGAGGTGTCAAGAAGAGAACATACCACAAAAACGTGTTAGCCCAGGGGCATCATGAAATTGAAATTGTCTTTGTCCTATTGGTCTACAAATGTCATACATAGTAACCCCATTCCATAACACCATCAACTCGTTGATAAGGGGTTCAATATATACGTTGATATCTTTAACTTGGTACTTACCTAGTTGAATGAACAAAAACATTCATTATTATGACCATTTGATGGATTAGTAATAATAAATTAATTTAAATGACCACTAAATCAAAAAATACCTGGAACAATCAGTGTCAACATTATGTGCTCTCTCTTTATGGACAACCAAGGAGGTATGTTATTGTTGATAACAAAAACATGCCACATGAGTAAGTAGATCTCATCTCTCTAAAAGGATTGACACCGTCTGCTACCAATGAAAGCTTGAGATTACGAGGTTCTTCTTTAAAGTGTGGCCATTTTTCCTCTATTTCCTTAAATGTCAAACCATCTACAGGCATTCACATAATGTCATCTTGACTTCTATTGTGTGCATGGTAATCCATAAATTGTGCTAAGCTATTGCACCTGAATAATCATTACAGATGTGAAATAATGGGAATATGTTGAAGAACCTTGCGAGGCACCTTTTTTGTTAATCGATCTAATTGATATCTCCTGATATGACAAGTAGGGCATTGTGTTGCAAATTCATGTTGTTTATGATATATAATATGATCATTTGGACATGCATGTATTGTTTGATACTCCATTTCAATATCTTTCATGATGGTAGATAATTCTCGGTACGAGTGAGATAGAATGTTTGATGGTGGTAACAAACACTCACCTATCAACCTATGACCAAAAATATAATTTTTTTATTTAAAGAATATTAATTTCTACATGAACCCAATGTTTATTGTAAGGGAACTACGAGTAAAATAATAAAAGAAGATGGCATACCTTAACATACGTGTCATTGCTACGTTGGATAAACCATTCGTAACCTTCAAGTTCACCAATAGCAATACAGTAGCAAGAAGAGTTGTTTTGGAGCCTTCCTATAGGGACCGGTGTGCCTTCTCAAATAAACATACATCAAGCTCTACATCAACATCATCATCATCATCATCTTGATCATTAGGATCATCTTGATCATTGTGATCATTTTGATCATCGTGATCTTCATCATCCTGGTCTTCTTCCATGGTATCATTACCTTCTACTTCAATATTCACACCTCCATGTTCCCTCGTTTGAAAATCCACATTCTCAGAATTGTCATGGTCCATAACATGAAACTCAGGGACGTTGACCTATATGAAAATGATGACCTTATATTAACCATGACTGTAATGTCATCATCAAATCATGTCTTATGTAATTTATAAACTATTAAAATACATACCAATGGACGATATTTGTTTCCCCCTTCAATGTGACCATGTTGCCTACAATGTTGCTCAGCTGTTGTGATTAGATATCTTTGAGTCTTTAAGACCTTACACATTTTGCAAGGACAATAACATTTTCCATCATCTTTTCTTTTTAAGTTAGACCACAGTCTAGCAATTTTCTCCCTATTTTTTTGCATGTTGATATCATCAAACATGGTCTTTCTTGAATGGAATGACTCATTGGTGGAAGAAGGATGATTTGTTTGCAACCTATAGAAGGAGTAGTAAGAGGAAGACACATATAGAAAGGAGTTAGGTCTATGAACCAAGTAGGAGTTAGGAGATGCTAGAGTGGGGTCAGCCCAAGATATTTTGGAATCTTGAAGAACCTGGTAAAGGGTATCTGGAAAGGTGAAAATAAATAAGTATTTTTACAACTACGAAGGAGGAATCGAGAGCATTATAAATAATGAAGAAGAAACTTAAATCCATATAGCTTCACCTCTATTTACAATTTGACCTTTATGCATGTGAAATATGACAATATACAAAATTTTCAGTCACGTCTTCACTTAAAAAAGAACACCAAATATACCTTTGCTACAATATCTTCTTCAGAACTGCAAGCTCCTATGCAGAAAAAGATGAGATGTACTAAGTAATTTTTGATAGGCAATATTTAAACAAATCAACTATCAAAAAAACAATTTATGAAATTCAATTGCTTTATTATGTACTGAAGACTTGGCAAGATGTTCCCATGTCTATCTATAGAATGCCTATCTGCATGGTTGTTTGCAAATAGTCTAGTATGGTGCCGCTTTTGAACAACAACAAATGTCACTAGGGTTGGTAATTTGGCTCAAGAGATGCACAAGCCTGTTGACACCACAGAACTTTTAGTTCATATAGCATTCAACTATCTTCTTTAACAAAATCCAAAGAAAATACAAACAAACTAATGAGTCGTGTCTATCTCAATTGAATAGCAAGTACTATAGTGAGTATTAGGAAACTGACCCTGTGAATAGCATCCAATTCATAAAGTAGAACTTGGTAAATTCATCCTTCACTTAAACCATCTCTGAATAAATACCAAAGCTATCACTAAGGAGACATAAGAAATGCAGAACTAAATCTCACCATGATAACCAATCAAAATGAAATAAATTACCTATAAAATATGATTCGCAGAGGCTTTTGTCCTATTTCTCTATTAAAATAAATCAGTAGCTCCCTGCAAAGAATCAAAGTGAAATAGTCATTCAAATTTCCTAATAATCAAGGCAAAAATTGTGCTCTAAAGGGTTTTCTCCTCTTTGTCATTTAGTAATTTAGAACACGTCCCTAATCCATGGTGTGTGAAGTTGTAAAATTTTTCCCCAAGTTAATTCTTTGTGACTTCAAGCCAGTCTTGAGATGCAACCACCTGACATTTGCACCAAATTCCCAAAATATTAAGATAAGTATTTCTCATATGAATTGTGTGAACCAGAACAACAGCAAACAATGATCTATATTGAAAACCTACTGCCACCATTGATGGACTACAATCTTCTCTAGGGTGTGGATGTCTAACATCTACTCCACAAAAGTCTAAAAGACATTATGAACTTTTTAATCAAGTAATGCTTCTTACTTGTAAGAAAACCTCATAAACACAAAAGTTGATCATTTGAAAAGTTCTCCACAATTGCACATTAAATAAATAGCAGTAGATTTGCAAAATAATAAAAAGGAAACTCGACACCAATTTGTATTGAGAATAATGGATCAAACTCAGATCACCTCAATGTGAAAATTCATTTAAGATATGGTGATTAAAAGTTAGGTTTTTTTCTCAAAATCACTACAACTCAGAGGACCAAATCTTTGCTGATTAGTTTAACATAGATTGGTGAATAGAAAATTCATAATAAAAATCTAATTTTTTTTGACACTTGTTCAAACCATATAATGAATGACAAAAAATGAATTTTATGCAAGTCACTCCAAATCCTTAGCTTTTAATACACTTCATAGATGAGATTGCACTATATGGTTTGAACAAGATGTGGAAAAAAATGAAATGACAAAGTCACTCCAAATCCTTAGCTTTTAATACACTTCATAGATGAGATTGATCATGACTCTGTTGATGATTTGGAGTGATAAGGATACAAATAGAGTGTAGTTGCTTTGTAAGATCATGGTTTTTAAGTCATTTTGAAGGTCACTATGTTGGAATAGTCATAACCAAAGGAGTGTATGGAACAGTCAGAGCTTTAAGTAATATATGAGATCTAAAATCACTTGTAACATCAAACAACCACTTTGATATGGTTTAGAGAACCTAAAAATCCAAACATTATACGGAAGCATCTAGCACAAACAAAGTTTTTTTCACATACTTTGCATGGATGATAATTTTACAAACTTGGAGACAAATAAAGCTCACTTAACCTTGAACAAAACTAATATTTGTTCTTCAAAAGTAATGAAGATAGTAGAATACCCAAAAAACTTAACTTATATTTGGTTGAATTTAACAAGAAGGTTCTAAAGACCATTCATTAGAGAAATCAATTCAAAGGTGATGCCTTGTTGCATATGGTAAGAGAATTTCACTTTCTAAAAGAAATAGAATGCTTACTAGCTCTATGAAACATTTTGATACAAAGAATTATAGTGACTAGTCAAAATATCAATATGCTCAATTTGGTATTATATGTCAAATTTAATAGTGCAACTTGACTTTGAAAGGCATAGGTACTATCTTCATTTTCTTAGCTCCTATTATTTAAGTAGACCTTGATGCAATGAAGCTTGAACTCTATTCTGAAAAGAAAAGAGTTGTTGATTATTTAACTTCCACCAGTGCCACTTATCCAATTTATATAAAAAGAATACCATCAATATTTGATTATAATTTCCACAATAAGTTGATGTAAAAAGAAGTAGAACAAAAGTACAGTAATAGTCTAGATTGAGTTGAAGACAAATTTATGGTATTCATTGATTGTGAAGGATATCAAAATCATATATTATAGATTCAAAATTTTGAAATAGAAGAAGAAGTGAATGTTAATTTTAGTTCTAATCCAAAATATAGTTCTACATATTTTTAATGGTTATATACATACTCTTGTCAAGAAATAAGGTTATTACTTTTAAAATAACATTTAATCTTCAAAGCCACCCAAATAAAAACACACAATATTTTGGTCTTTTTGTTTCAATAATTTACTTATCTAATGATCAATCATATCATTAAAAGCTTCATTATAGTATTTATAAAGGTCTTAAATTTTATGAATTACAGTCTTCCATAGAAAGAAAAGAAGTTACCAGTTGCCCAGCCTAGATAATTTTGTTGAAGGAGATCTATGTTGTGGAACACTTCCAAGAAATGCAAGTTACACTTCAAAAGAAATAAAGAAACACAAAGTCAGATGGTACTTTCTACTTCTATAAATTCCATTTAATCCTAATATTAACATAAAATAGAATGAGTTTAAATGACCTTAAACAAATTGGCTTTAGAAACTTTCATTAATTCTTGGAAATTTTTAAAACATTTAAATTGAAACCCAAAGTAACATGAATATTTGGACTTAGTTATCAAACCTTATTTTAGTATCATATTAAGGATTCCAAGAGCCTTACAGCAACCAAGGAGGGTGGAAGTAATCCACCATTGGTAAGAAATAAAGATTGCATGTGCATATAGCCTCAATCAAAGAGGACAATCTTAACAAGAACATCACATAAGAAATGAGATTAAATATCAAAAATAGCAATAAAAAACTTTAGACTGACCATTATATCAAGCCATCATTTGGATAAAAAAGTGGATCATCACATACACAAAATTGATGAACATTAGAAACAGTGATGAGCATATTACTTTCAAATTGATTTAAAGTTCTATATTTGATTGATACAATATAGAAATAATATTCAACAATATAAAACCCTTCGCAATCAGCAGTAAAAACTTCAAGAGATGATAACAAACCCTGTTGTAGCCCTAGGCTTCTTATAATTTTTGTTGAATTTTTTTGTGTTTAGATTCAATTAGTGTTCAAATACACTTTTCTATTTTAGTGTTAGTTGTCACTGTAAGAATGATGCCATCAATACTTCCTGATATTGCAGTCAATGTCATGAATCTCTCTTATCAATGACTTGAAAACCTCATTTTTCTTTTACAGATGCTTGTTATGTTGCTGAAGTTTACAAAACCACCTTAAAAGTGCATATAAATAGAATAGTCAATTAAACCTACCTAATGTAACTAAGAAGAGAAAAACCATCAATCCTTAGGCACAAATTTAAAAGATCGAAAGAAAATTTTATAATATGCAAAGTCTTGCCTCAAGAAAGTCTGTCATTATTTCCTTAGAATGCTTCAGAAAGAGAAATGGCTCAAACAATGAGTGGTTTATAAGATGTGTAGACTATCAACAATTGATAACTTATTATGAAATATATAATGTAAACTACCAACAATTATTCATAAATATGTATAATACATAAAACTAATAACCAATGTAACCTACAACATGTGCCTAAGGAAAGAAATTTTCATCAATAAATGAGAACATTGTAATGTGCAAAGTCTTCTATCAAGAAAGTTTATGCCTATTGCCTAAATATGTTTTCAAAAATGTAGCAGTTTACCAAATAATGGTTGGTTATAAGAATGTAGTTATCAACAATAAATAAGCATTAACACATTTGTGAATGCAATAAAAATTTGATTGAACATTAAAGATTGTGACGATGCATAAAACAAACTACAGTCATCTCTCACAAAATTGTGTCATCATGTGTGTGTAGTGTGCATGCATGCACACTTAGACAAGGAAAATTGTTTGATGAGAGGTGACTGCAATTTTTGTATGCATCATAATATTCTCCAATATTTATTCTGTTGGAAATGATTGAAAAGATCATGAATGAAGAATGATGGAACTGGTAAAGAATGTTTTCAATCATTATTTTATCATTGATGTCAAACTTGCTACTTATAGGAATGACAATTGCTTAAGTGATCCAAATACTATCAATTGATTGATTGACAAGGAGGAGGCAATCAATAAGATGTAACTAGAGCACCTAGAGAAAGGTTGAAGTTATGATGTTGTAATGAAGTATAAGGATCAGCTAAGCCATTGATGAAATAGTGTATTGGTGACATACTCTAAGAGGATGGATATAGTGAGACACATCAAAGATGCAAGGTTTAACTAAGTCATTTGTAAATCCTAACTAAGTTCATTTGAGAGAGCCGAGCAAGCTAGTTAGTGCCGAGCAAGTTCAACTTCAGTGTGTGCCAAGCAATCCTTCAGGTGCCGAGTAACACAGTAATTGTTCAGGTGTCGAGTAATTGTTTAAGTGCCGAGTAACTCAGGAAAAGACTTTAGGTGCCGAGAATCAAAAAAATTTAATGGATGCCAAGCAAATTTCTTTAGGTGTCGAGCATTAGTAAACCAATGATGTCAAGTTGTTGCATTATTTGCTAAGTCAAAAGATTCGCCAAATCAGTAACGATAAGTTTGTTACATTGAATTTTGTGAATTAGTTGGATGATAAGGATGATGAGTAGATGTCACAAAATTTTATGTAAACCATGCAAACCAATTCAAGGCGAATGCTGATGGATTTATCATGAAGTTTCTGGAAGAAACAATTTGGAGGGAAAATAATATCATTTTCTCAAGATTAAATCGAATTGATGAGCAGGAAGATTTGAGTGGGAAATGAAGAAAAAAACTTCTTTATAAGGAGTTACAGGTCAGAGACCAAGCATGCGTGTGAGAGGGAGTTGGTCATAACAGTGATCATTTGAAGAAGCCAAGAGAAGGCTAGTGTGAAGTGTCAAAAAGAGGACACAGTGAGGAGTAAGCATAGAGCATCAAGACTCTGAGTTGATCAAGTGACCATAAAGAGCATTGGCATAATGAGTAGAAGAACTCAAGGAGACAAATCTTGAAGGGTGAACAAGTTGTCAGTACTACAAGGGAGAAAATCCAAGCAAAGAAAAGAACTGAAGAGTGATCTAAAATTTGCAAGGTTAAAGTTGCATATCTTTATCAGGTCAAAACCTTTCTAATACTCTCTTACCATTGTATTAGACATTGAAATCCTACATTGCTAGGTTAGGTTAACAGCTAGGTGGATAAGCCTTAGGAAAAGGATAGAATATCCCTAGGAGAAGAATAAGAGATCCTCAAGAGAAGGATAAGAGATCCTTAGGAGAAGGATAGGAGATCCTTCGAGAGGGATAAAAGATTAATTTGAGAAGGTGACTATAAATCCCATGGACTTGGGTGAGCCTAACAGCTCTATGTAAATCCCTTAATAGGGTGGCATTCTAATTTGAATGTTCTTATGTCCTCTACTAGGGTACACCCCTAACAAGGTGTAGAAATCCTTTAACAGGGTCACATTTAACAGTGTGTAAAGCCTTTAACAGGGTAGGCCTTTAATAGGGCAAACCATCAGAAATGGTTGAAATCAATTGTGCAGTTATTTTGTGGGTGTCATCCCCACCCCAGTTTTACCTTCTTATTTCTGGATGGTTTCTAGGTCACCAAAATCCTTTGTGTTATGGTGTGATGCATGTTTATTTTTCATGATTGTTTAATGTTTAATTGCATGCATGATAAAAAAGTAAAAAGGATAGTGCTTCTGATTCACTCTCATTTTATTAGAAAATTTGGATTGGACATTATTAGACCTTGAATAATTGATTCACCCCCCCTCTCAGTTATTCTAAAGAATTCTAACAATTGGTATCAAAGTGCACTGCTGATTTGTTTCAAGGTACTAGTAGCAGAAAGATCAAGATATCCAAGAGAGAAGTTCCCAAGCTAAACAAAGACAATTTTTTTGCATGGAAAAGTCTGATGAAGCTGCACCTCAGATCAATAGGTAACTATGCACAGACCTCAATGCACTAAGCTATGCCGAGTATAATGACATCAAAGAATGTGGTACTGCACATCAAATGTGGGAAAAATTATCAAGAATCTATGGAGGAGATGATAATGTCAAGAGAGCCAACAGAGAGAGCCTAAGAGGAAAGTTTGATGACATGAAAATGGAAGGAGAGAATGCTGCTCAATATGGTGCAAGGATGAAAGAAGTGGTAAGTTCCATAAGAAGCCTAGGAGGACAATTATCAGAAGAAATAGTATGTAGCAAATACTTGAGAACTTTGCTTCCTATCTACACTATAAGAGTATCAGCCATCCAAGAGCTAAGATGTTTACCAGGAAACACATTATCATTTGAAGGAATAATTGGAAGACTCACTGCCTTTGAGCTATCCAACTTTGACAACTACAAGGTAGAAAACTTTGAATTTACATTCAAAGCCAAGATGACAATAAAAGGCAATGAGGAGGTGCAAACAAAGAAAAATAGTGGAAAAGAAAAGTATGTATCTAGTGACAGCAGCACTGATGAAGATGATGTAGACCAATTAGAGGCATTACTAGCAAGAAGATTTCACAGAGGAACAGGCAAATTCAAAGGTAAGCTACCAATCATTTGTTTCAATTGTAATGAATTTGGTCACATTGCAGCCAGATGCACACAAAAGAAAAATTACAAGGATGGAGGCAACTTCAAGAACAAGAAAGAGGACAACAAGGACTATAGAGGCAAAGGCAAAAGATGCTACATTGTTGAAGAAGACTCTAATGAGAATGATGATGAAGTAGTCTATGTGGCTATGAAAGATGAATCAGATGAAGATGAAGCAACTGCCCTGGTAACTTGCATGAACAAGAATAAAAAATGGATCATAGACAGTAGATGCTCTCATCACATGACTGGAGATAAAAGTAAGTTCATTTCCTTTACTCAATATGAAGGAAATAGTGTTAGATTTGGTAACAATGCACCATGTCAAATCAAAGGGAAAGGTAGTATCAAGCTTACTAAAAAGATATCATGTGATAATGCATACTATGTTGAAGGCCTGAATTATAACTTGTTAAGTGTCTCACAGTTAGGCAACATAGGATGTAAGGTTGAATTTGAAAATAGAGTTGCCAAGATTTATGATTCTCAAGGAAGTCCAATAGGAAAAGGTGACCAAACTAGGAGTAATTTGTTCTACCTAGACATGGGAGGTGCTTCTTGTCTCATTGTTCAAATTGATAATGTAGGGTTATGGCACAAGAGGCTATGTCATGTAAATTTTGACAACCTGATAAGCATCAGCAAAATGAAGAAAGTTAGAGGTCTGCCAAAGTTGAAGAATCCTGATAACACCATGTGCAAATAATGCCAACTAGGGAAGATGAAAATGTCAACTTTCAAAAGCAAGGCCTATACTTCTAATGAAGTATTAGAGCTAGTTCATACTGACTTGTGTGGTCCTATTGAAGTGCAAAGCTACAAAGGTGACAGATACATAATGTTATTTGTAGATGACTATTCAAGGATGATGATAGTCATCTTTGTTCCAAATATTCAAATGGTACTTGGCCAGAGTTGAGAAAGAGACTAAGAAGAGCCTAAAATATCTCAGATCTAATAGAGGAGGTGAATTCACATCAAGAGTATTTGAAGAATTCTACAATGAAAGAAGAATCAAAAGGTAGACATCAATACCTAGGACTTCACCTCAAAATGGTATAGTAGAAAGAAGGAATACATCAGTTATTGATTGTGCTAGGACCTTAATGATGGAGAAAAATGTTGCATTCAAGTACTGGAGAGAAGTTGTAAGTACTGCAGTCTACACACTCAATAGAGTTCAAGTTAAGAAAGGTACAAATGCAACACCTTTTGAATTATGGTATGGGCATTCTCCTAATGTAAAACATTTCAAAATATTTGGATGCAAATGTTATATATATAAAGAGTCTAGAAATGGAAAGTTTGATGCAAAGAGTGAGGAAGGCAAATTTCTTGGTTATTCTACTAGAAGCAAAGCTTATAAGTGCTTGAATGTTAACACTAACAAAGTAGTAGAAAGCACAAATGTGAAATTTGATGAGCTTGCAGAAGTTCAAAGTGTTGAGAACACCAAGAAAGTAGAAGAATACAAGACCTTGGTATACTTTTATGAAGGTATACCTAATAATGGTGAAGTTGCAGCTTAGAATGACAATCAACAACAAAATCTAGTATCTATCGAGTCATAGACAGTGAATGCCTAGCAATAGGCATATTCAAAAGCCGAACTGCAGAATACAGAGAATGTTCATTCAAATTTTGAGAACTATCAATAGGAAGGAAATGAAGAAATATCTAATGAAAATACACATGAAGATTCAGATTCTGAAAGAGACAACATGCAAACAAGGAAAGAACTAGTATTGGCAAAGTATGTAAGAAAACATCATCCTGCAGATCAAATTATTGGAAACAAAGAGGCAAGGCCAATAACAAGGAATAGACTCAGAAGTGAGACATGTCTGCTAAGTAAAATGGAACCAAAAGTAGTGATTGAAGCCATAAAAGATGATGACTGGTACAATGCTATGAAAGAAGAAATAGAACAAATTGAAAAGAACAAGACATGGACCTTAGTCTCAAGACTAGTTGACAAGAATGTAATTGGAACCAAGTGGGTTTTTAGAAACAAGTTAGATGAGAATGGTGAAATCACAAGGAACAAGGCAAGACTAGTCTATAAAGGGTATGCACAAGAAGAAGGACTAGACTATGGAGAAACTTTTGCTCCAGTTGCCAAAATGGAAGGAGTAAGGACCTTACTGGCATATGCAGCCTTCAAAGGATTTCAAATGGATGTTAAGTCCACATTTCTGAATGGTATACTTGAAGAGGAAATCTACATAGAGCAACTAGAAGGATTTGTTGATGAAAATAACAAAAATGAGGTATGTAAATTGCATAAGGCTCTATATGGATTAAAGCAAGCCCCTAGAGCTTGGTATGAGAGACTTCACAAGTATCTAGTGCAAATAGGATTTGAAATAACTGATGATAACAACAACATGTACATCAAATCATAAGAAGGTAAGGACATCCTTGTATCTAAAATCTTTATGGATGACATAGTTTTTGGAGGAAAGGAAGCGCTTTGCAAAATTTTTGCTGACAAAATGAAACATGAGTTTGAGATATCTATGTTTGGAGAAATCAAGTTCTTTGTTGGATTGCAAGTACATCAGCTAAAACATGGTATATTCGTGACACAATCAAAGTACATCAAAGAAATATTCAGACGTTTGGATTAGAAGACTCCAAATCTGTCAGCACACCAATGGCAATAGGGCATAAGCTATCCAAAAATGATGAGTCAATTGAAGTCAATCAAACAATGTCCATATCCATGATTGGAAAACTACAATATGTTGTACATAGCAGACTAGACATAGCATTAGCAGTTGGAATAGTGGCTAGATTCTCTGCTAATCCTAGAGAAAATCATCTCATGTTAGTAAAAAGGATAATGAAGTATCTCAAAAGAATTGATGATTTTGGCCTATATTACAAAAAGAATGAGAAGTTTGAGCTCAATGCATACACAGACACAAATTGGGGAGGCATCATTGATGACAGGAAAAGCACAAGTGGAGGAGCATTATTCTTAGGTAAAATGCTAGTTACTTGGACTAGCAAGAAACAAACATGCACATCTTAGTCCACTGCAGAAGCATAATATGTGGCAGCAATAGTCAATTGCACAAACATTGTGTGGCTCAAACATCTATTGAAAAGAATGAAAGAAGAGGTAACCAAACCTATGATACTATATTGTGATAATACAAGTGCTATAAACATATCCAAGAATCCAGTAATGCATGCAAAAACCAAGCATATTGCAATCAAGTATCACTATGTCAGAGAATTGGTGGAAGACAAATAAGTGAAGATGGAGTACATTCACACAAAGGAACAAACTGCAGATATCTTCACGAAACCATTGCCCAAGGATACTTATGAATATCTTAGAGGCAAGTTGGGGGTAATGCCCCTAACTCAAGCAATCTAAAGCAACAAAGAAGCTACCCTGCATCAACAGGAGTAGATCCTTGCAATATCAAAAGAATGACGCAGAGGATGACAACAAGAATAGAAATTTCAAATCAGTCACAAGCATGGTGACAGAGGGAGAAAACATGAGATGCAAAGATTATATTTAGCATGTTGAAGATGCTATGTCTTTGGCATTTATGTCAAAGAGGGAGATTTATGAGAAACTAATCAATGAAAAGTAAAGATATGGAGATGTATGAGAATGTATGAAAGGAGAGATGAAAGAGGGAGATTCTAAAGGGATAAGAAACTGATCAGTAAGAAGCTATGAAGGAAGGATCAGGAATACAGAGTAAAGATGCAGCAGTCAAGAGGGAGAAGCAGAACAAAGGATTCAGTTTGTATCAGCAAAAGAGGGAGACATGATACAAAAAGGAAGATATGTAATGACAACAAGTTTTCTGTTTGGTATATAATTTTGGTGGTAACTAAGTTGATCAGCTCAATCAATTGATCAGTTTGTTTTTCCATCAATGCCAAAGAGGGAGATTGTTGGAAATGATTGAAAAGATCATGAATGAAGAATGATGGAACTGGTAAAGATTGTTTTCAATCATTGTTTTGTCATTGATGTCAAACTTGCTACTTATAGGAATGACAATTTCTTAAGTGATCCAAATACTATCAATTGGCTGATTGACAAGGAGGAGGCAATCAATAAGATGTAACTAGAGCACCTAGAGAAAGGTTGAAGTTATGATGTTGTAATGAAGTATAAGGATCAGCTAAGCCATTGATGAAATAGTGTATTGGTGAAATACTCTAAAAGGATGGACACACTAAGACACATCAAAGATGCAAGGTTTAACTAAGTCATTTATAAATCCTAACTAAGTTCATTTGAGAGAGTCGAGCAAGCTAGTTAGTGTCGAGCAAATTCTTATTTGAAGTCGAGCAAGTTCAACTTCAGTGTGTGCCGAGAAATCCTTTAGGTGCTGAGTAACACAGTAATTGTTCAAGTGCCGAGCATTAAAAAAAGGTAATGGATACTGAGAAATTATTTTCAGGTGTTAAGCATCAGTAAACCAATGATGTCAAGTTGTTGCATTATTTGGTAAGTCAAAAGATTCACCAGATCAGTAATGATAAGTTTGTTACATTGAATTTTGTGAATTAGTTGGATGATAAGGATGATGAGTAGATGTCACCGAATTTTATGCAAACCAATTCAAGGTGAATGCTGATGGATTTATCATGAAGTTTCTGGAAGAACCAATTTGGAGGGAAAACAATATCGTTTTCTCAAGATTAAATCAAATTGATGAGTGGGAAGATTTGAGTGAGAAATGAAGAACATGACTTCTTTATAAGGAGTTACAGGTCAAAGATCAAGCGTGCGTGTGAGAGGGAGTTGGTCATAAGAGTGGTCGTGTGAAGAAGCCAAGAGAAGGCTAGTGTGAAGTGTTAAGAAGAGGACACAATGAGGAGTAAGCACAGAGCATCAAGACTCTGAGTTAATCAAGTGAGCATAAAGTGCATTGGCATAACGAGTGGAAGAACTCAAGGAGGCAGATCTTGAAGGGTGAACAAGTTGTTAGCACTACAAGGGAGAAAAGCCAAGCAAAGAAAAGAACTGAAGAGTGATATGAAATCTGCAAGGTTAAAGTTCCATATCTTTATCAGGTCAAAACCTTTCTAATACTCTCTTACCATTGTATTAGACATTAAAATCCTACATTGCTGGGTTAGCTTAATAGCTAGGTGGATAAGCCTTAGGAAAAGGATAGAAGATCCCTAGGAGAAGGATAAGAGATCCTTAGGAGAAGGATAGGAGATCCGTAGAGAGGGATAAAAGATTCTTTTGAGAAGGTGAATGTAAATCCCATGGACTTGGGTGAGCCTAACAACTCTATGTAAATCTCTTAATAGGGTGGCATTCTAAGTTGAATGTTCTTAAGTCCTCTAATAGGGCATGCCCCTAACAGGGTGTAGAAATCCTTTAATAGGGTCACATTTAACAGTGTGTAAAGCCTTTAACAGGGCAAAGCATCAGAAGTGGTTGAAATCAATTGCGCAGTTATTTTGTGGGTGTCATCCCCACCCCAGTTTTACCTTCTTATTCCTAAAGGGTTTTTGGGTCACCAAAATTCTTTGTGTTATGGTGTGATGCATGTTTACTTTTCATGATTGTTTAATGTTTAATTGCATGCATGATAAGAAAGTAAAAAGGATAGTACTTCTAATTCACTCTCATTTTATTAGAAAATTTGGATTAGACATTATTGGATCTTGAATAACCGATTCACCCTCCCTCTCAATTATTCTAAAGAATTCTAACATATTCATCACTTTTATTATACTAATTCATACTTGTATATTGTTGATGGCTATATTAAACATCAAATGTTTGATGAAAGAAACTAGATATATCCATCGTGATGCCGGAAACTAACTAACTAACTAACTATCTGTGTGTGTGCATGTGTGTGTGTGCACGCGCGCATGTGTGTGTGTGTGTGTGTGTGTGTGTGTGTGTGTGTGTGTGTGTGTGTGTGTGTGTGTGTGTGTGTGTGTGTGTGATAGCTTGCTCTTTATTACTGCAGGGGAAGCCTTGACTTTCCATAGCCTAGTCTTATGAGAGCATCAGGTTCTGGTTTATACTTGTATATAAGGATATATAAATACACTAAGTGTATAAATTGTGAAAGGCCATTACATTTTGTTTACTGCATCATTATGATCTTTAGTAATCATTTAACATTCTTATTTCTCTCATTCGTTGCCTTTTCCTATCCATATATCTATGTTGATTACCTATAAACTACACACTAATTAATGAAATATTTCTCTTCTAAACATGTGTGGACAAACTTTTTCTAAAAAATGAGAGAGAGACAACTCCAGTTTGTTTCTTGCATTATCATAACTTCAACATTTTTAGTGCACCACCAATTGTCTCTGACTCTCTAGATAAGCTATATACTATGCAGCTTAACACCAATAAGCAAAATAAATTTCTTCTTGTTTACACCCCAACTACCATGCACTCTTAATTTGTTCAAATTGGGTAAGTGAAATAAATTGTTTACTATTCACATCCTAGCTATTGTATATTCTCAACTTTCTCGTATTGGGATCTCAATGATCCAAAAAAAAAAAGTTTTATCATTTGTATTCTATTTCTAAAAATTTAGCAAAATAAGCTAATACATCACCTTGGGACATTAAATTGCATTACTAATTCTCTACTAGATATAATTATTGGAGATCCTTCCCAAAGATAGTTTGTATTCAAAGTTCATTAAATTTGATGCCTATATGAATCTGAAATTTAGATACCAGCATAATGCCTTCTAAGTTCTATAGTTAACATGTATCTAGATTCCAATGAGAAAATGGAGATTATGCCTTCCAATTGCATGATCCAAAACATTGATACAAAAATATATGTGATTAATCTACAAGCGCAATCTTTTGGATGACCCTGGTACAAAGCCATCTATGTAATTTTCAAGTTGTCACATCCATGAATGTTGAGGTTGATTAAAAGGGATGGGATGTAAGTAAAAGTAATAGTATTGATAGTAACACTAACAAAGAAATCCAGGCACAAAACAAGGGGTTTCTAGATAGTATAATTTGGACCTTTCACGCTACTCTCTGGTACTCAGTGGTGATGTTCAAGAGAAAGAAATAGTGCTCCATAGTGATGAGAATGAGTTGAAAATAGAAATAGAAAATTAGTCCTTCAACTCCCCAAGAGATAACTGATAGAATGGAGAGGAAACAAAGGCTCCAAGAACCTATATAAATGATCCTCTCTCAATCTAGTGAAGTTAGGTCTCATTTTACATTAGCATTATCTTAAGATTCATTACTTTTAAACCATCCAATTTCTACTTCTCGATATCAAGAGATTTTCCTAGCCTTTGAAGAAAGGATGACCAAGAGCAAGGTCCATGAAATGATGAGCACTGTAGCAGGGTTGATAGATGAAACTAATGCACATGAACAACAAAGCCAGATTGCAAACAATACACTATGTCCTGGCATTGAAAATTGTAGTGGCTGATGTGGAACCTGGTGAGTCTCTCGCTAGAGAAGAAAAATATGGAGTAAACCCCTTTTCTGAGGGCTATTCTAAAGCCTAAATGAGGGCTCTTCTAAAGCCTAAATGAGGCCTTCCCTTTCTATCCTTTTTTAAAATTTTAAAAGAAAGTGACTTTGAGTTGTATCTGTTTTTGAGCTCCCTAAAGTGGCTTAAGGCTATCATAGAACTTAGTCATTAGGATTAGATATTGCTTTGAAGCCTACTTAGTACATGCATTTTTTTAATTGTATTATGATGAGTGATATTTTTCATCTTCAACACCTACTTTTTTAAACATTTATTACAATTAATTTATTTTTTAAAATTATACTGCCACGACTCTACACTCCAACTCGGTAACTAGTTCGATCTAATTAAAATTTTTAACCTATTGAGTTATGAGCATGTACTAAGAGAGGCCTTAATCAAACTTCAATAGCTCTATAGCTTTTCAATAGATACTAGAATTAAATCCAATTCTATTGAACATGACAATTATTAAAATGCAAAGAGAATTACCATGATTCTACATCAAGATCTAGCCATCCTTGTTATGAGTGCCTTAGAAACTTATTTTCTTCTTTTCTCTAAGATACAAATATTTTAATTGAGAAAACATCCTCCATAATCAAATGCTATTAATTATGATATACATTTAAAGAAATTGAAGTAATTTTGACATTCCTCTGTACAAATAATATATGATAGATAATCACTGACATTTCTATAGTTGATTGAAATTGATATGTTTACCAGGAGCTATCGGGTGCGTTCAAAGACTTATGATATAGAGTATTGGTTCCATTTTTGCAACAATAACCAAGGTTCATATACCATCAGTGTGATAAGACAATCCTAGAGAGTATGTGTTGAAGTGGTAATGTAATGTCAAACTCAAGGTAAAATTATGCTATTAAGCACCATGTTTCTAACATAAGCATCTATATGACATTGATCATAAGAAGACATACTTTCATCAATTTAGAGAATCAAGTCTCCAACATAAGCATCTATATGACATTGATCATAAGAAGAAACACTTTCATCAATTCAGAGAATCTAATTAATTTTGGAATAGTTTAGACCGAATTCCAAGGGGCAAATGTAAACCAATCAATACCCAAAGTCTCTTAACTATTCAGTCTCTTCATTGATCTAATTATTCCATGAAACTAAGGGCCCATTTAGTTTCAAATAAAACATCATTGCAAATGGTTTAAATAGATCAAAATGTAAACATGGGCAACTTTGGTTAATGCAAATATATCGTACATTGGACTCACCTTACCAATCACGGTCCACACATTGGTGAGTGAGTCAAGGCATTTTATGGACACCTTGCTCCAATTGCTATCTATAGCCAATACTAGCACACTGACCATATTAATTTTATATAGGTGGTTATGCCTTCTGAACTTGACAATAGCACTTATTGCTTTAATCATAGTACCCTAAACCCTAAACCCTATCACAGCCTCTTCTACTGCATCCTGAGGACCTAAGGATGGATACTTGGATAAAATTTCCAAGGTCTTGTGCCATATACCTTGCCTCCCCATTGGAATCAAAATATTCTTGACAATGCCATCTCCATTCAAATCAAACACAAACACATAATCCACAATGTCGTGGTAAAGAAAACCTATTATCATATATGCCACTAAAATTTTACTTGTTACAATGGTCCCTACAAAATTTCATGGTAAAGAAAACCTATTATCATATATTCCACTAAACTTTTACCTATTACAATGGTCCCTACACAATGCTGAGTCCTCTCTTCTGGAACCCCCCTTGAAAATCTATGCCCTCATGCGAGCGAAATGCTGGAATGCAAAAACATATGTACTAAAAAAATTCTGAATTTGATGCTATATAATATTATTCTAAATTTAAGAATATTAAAGACCAATGGAAAGGATTTATATGTCCTCATCAAAGTTTTTACACATTACCAAGAAACTAGTAGGAGCAAGGTTTTATCGCTCAACAGAGTAGAAGGAATTGAACGAGTTGAAGTGCCCTTGGATTGATGTAGGTGGAACCATATCAAATCTCTAGACATACCATTAACTCACTCAAGGGTAGAGCTTTCAATCGCCATAAGTTTTAACCCGCATATATTTTGACTTTGCGAATACTCTAGAACCCTCAACACCAAATGAAATGTGATATTTTTGCCTCTCTTTTTTTGTTTTATGTTGCGGTGTGCATTGCAATTGCAACCAAAATAATTGGTCACAATTGAGACCAACACGGGCATGTTATTAAAAAAAAAACAAAAAATTTCTTTATAAATCGACCAACCAACCCATTTAAAAGACTTAGTCAAAAATTTTGGTCAAAATTTAGGGTAAAATGCACTAGTGTATAATTGGATGCCTTTTGGTTTAATTAACGCTAGAGCGACCTTTCAGAGAGCAATGAACTCATCTTTCAAGGATCTGTGAGACAAGATAATTGTGATATATCTTGATGATTTGACCGTCTACTCTAAAAGAAAAAAACATCACTTAAGGGACTTGGAAAAGGTGCTAAGTAGATGTAGACAACACGGTATATCCTTGAATCCTAAAAAGTTTGTGTTCTTTGTGGAAGAAGGTAAATTGCTTGGGCACTTTGTCTCTAAAGATGGTATAAAAATTGATCCAAAGAGGGTGAAAGCAATACAGAAGCTGGCTCTATCCACCAATAGAAGTGATTTGAAATCCTTCTTCAGTGAAATCAATTTCCTATGAAGTTTTGTTCCTGATTTTTCTGAGAAAGTGAGATTTTTCTGAGAAAGTGAGATACATGTTGAATATCATGAGTGAAAAACATCCTTTTAGGTGGCAAGAGGAAGGTAAAAAGGCTTTCAAAGATATTAAAACAACCCTTACAAATTCCCCAATGCTGATAAGTCCAAATTTTGAAAAGGAATTCATTATCTATTGCTATGCTTCTGAACACTCTTTATCCAATATTTTAACTTAGTAGGATGATAAAGGTAATGAGGCTCCAATCACCTTTATGAGTGTTCCATTAAAGAAGAATGAGTTAAACTATACTCCAATAGAAAAACATGCATTTGTTGTAGTGAAGGCATTGAAACAATTCAGATATTATATACAACATTCTCATTATGTTGTGTATGTGCCTGAAATAGTAGTCAAAAGTATATTAACTCAACAAGAAGTAGGAATGAATAAAAGAGCAGTGTGGGTTGCTAAAGTTCAAGAATAGGACTTGACTATTAAGCCTACTTCTTTGGTGAGAGGGCGTGG
Organism: Cupressus sempervirens; assembly: GCA_028749045.1. Taxonomy (NCBI): domain Eukaryota; kingdom Viridiplantae; phylum Streptophyta; class Pinopsida; order Cupressales; family Cupressaceae; genus Cupressus; species Cupressus sempervirens. Next base: position 576,704,381 of record CM053793.1, read on the forward strand.
TTTGTGTAAAATGATGGCTGAGAACAAAGATGTGTCCCTTGATGAACCTAATGAAACCCCTGTTGTCTTATTAGTCAGCCTTACAAATCCTTGGTTCTCAGATATTGCATATTTTTTGACATACGACAAGTGTCCCTCAAACATGAGTCATAAGGAAAGGCAAAATCTCAAATTAAAGGTTTGAAGTATGTAATTTCAAATGGTGTTCTATATAAAAGAGGAATTGATGGAACCTTTTTAAGGTGTGTGGATGCAGAACAACAAGAAAAATTGCTAAAAGCATATCATTCAAAGGCTTGTGGAGGGCACTTCTCATCCACAGTTACTGCTTTCAAAATTCTCAAGAATTGCTTCTATTGGCCAGGCATGTTCAAAGATGCTTATAAATTTGTGAAGAACTGTGAGAAATGCCAACTTTTTACTAGATGCCCTTAACAGTGCTACCTCTTAGGCCTATTTTCATTGATGAGCCCTTTCAGCAATGGGGTATTGATTTTTTTGAACCTTTAAGTCCTCCATCTAGCGTTGGACATACATGCATATTAATAGCAATAGATTATTTCACTGAATGGGTGGAGGCAGTTCCAACCAAAAAAGCTAACTCTTGGGTGGTATGTGATTTCCTGATGGAGCGTATTTTTGTCAGATTCGGGGTACCTCAAAAGATAGTTTTAGACAATGCCACTTACTTTTCATCTGAGGAAATCTCTCTTTTTTGTTATGAGCATGGCATATCACTAGACCATTCATTAGATTATTTCCCATAAGGGAATGGGTAGGCAGAGTCCAGCAATAAAAACTTGGTAGCCATAATCAAAAAGCCGGTGTCTAATAATTCTCAAGACTGGCATAAAAAACTTTATGAAGCATTGTGGGTAGATAGAATTACACTGAAAAGAGCTATTGGTATGACTCCGTTTGAAATGGTATATGGAATTGGAGCCTAGGTATCATTGCCTCTAGAATTATCTACTACAAAACTACAATCAGTCATTGAAGATCAATTCTTTAAGGATTCATTGGAGAAGAGAATAATGTACCTTCATAAACTAGAAGATGAAAGGAACAAGTTGGTTGATCACATTACCGAGCATCAAATGAGGGTGAAACATTTTTTTGATAGGAGAGCTAGACCATGCAGTTTCCTCAAAAATGATGAAGTGCTTCTCTGGGATAGGAGGAGGGAATCAAAGGGTGCACATGGAAAATTTCAATCTCTCTGGAAAGGCCCATTCATTATTTAAGAAGTTGTTGGCTCAAACACCTTTCATTTGAAGTACCCAGAAGGAACAATTATGGCCTTTACTTATAATGGGCAAGACTTGAAGTTGATCAAGTTTTGAGTTTAGAAGTCCCCTGTTGTGTACATAGCCTTTTTGTTGTGTTGTGTTTTCCTTTCCTATCGTTTCCCTTTGTGTTAGTTTAGGTCTATTGTGCTTCTTGTTTTCTGAGTTCTCTGTGTATTCCACATACACATTCCCCAGTCAGAGCCCCTGTTAGTCACATATATAGTCGCCAATTTCCAAAGGTTTTTCCTTCAAATGTTTGCCCATTTAATTATTGAAGTCCTTTCCTTGCTGCCCATGTATTTACTATCTCCCAAAGTGAAAGATTGAAGTAACTAGTGCCTGTAGTCGCAGTCCCTTCCCTTGAACCACTTTGAACCACTTCGAACTGAGGTTCGAAGTAGTTAAAAGCAGTTCAACTAAAGGTTTTATACTAACAATCTTTTTGGTAGGTAATGTACATTAACTTGATGGAGCTTTCTTTTGAATCACTTTGAACCACTTCGAACCTCGATTCAAAGTTGTTCAAAGTTGTTCAATGGCGGAGCTGTTTGGCAATTTCAAATCCTGAAGTACGGTGCATCATCATCTCGTGAGACAATTAATGATCTTGTCAAAGAGTAATGATAAAAAGGACATTTCTATTTCCAAGGAAGGAAGTCATCATTATTGGGAAGGAGGGAAATCTTCTATTGAAAAAGTGATTGGATGTTGCATTAAGCTAATCATTATCAATATATCTGAAAAAGAAATCATTAAATAGAAATTCATGCAAGAAGGCTTTCGAACGTGTGAAGGTTAACAAGAGGTGATGTGTCATTAATGCCTAATAATCATCCTATACTTCCGCACATAAACACTTTCTTTTAAGAAAAATCATTCAGTTTCCTTTTTAATTATTATGCAAAGAATTGAAAGTGTGAAGAAGGAGCTGTTAAGGGAGATAGAGAAAATTGTTGATTTCTCAGCGGAAAATAGGTGAGAACTTAGCAATCCTTGTTTTGTTCTGCAAATCTCTGTATTTTCCAAGCTTTATAAGTTTCAAGCCTTGTTGTTTGGTTGAGAATGAGGTTAGTATTGCATTTCTTCGGTAATGTCTCAAGCCTAGAATGTAGAAAATTAGTCATCTATGATACGAATTTGCAAGGGGTGAAGTTGGAGAATTTATAGGCAAATTTTCTCGAATGTGCTAATGAAGTGAATGAATGTATGGAAGTCTTAACTAGTGGGTTGGTTGGGGCTGTTGCTTTCCCCTAAGCCTTTGTGAGTCCTGAAATCCTACAAATTTGTATTGATCAATATGATGTTAAAAGTAAGAGTATTGTAAGTAAAAATGGCAACACGATACTCACGATTTCAAGAGACACTATTGCCTCTATATTGTGTTTGCTAGAAAATACCTATGATGCATTCTCCCCTATTCAAGCCCAAGCCAAATACCAAGAGACCCCAAATCAATTTCATAATACCATGACTAGGAAATGTACCAAAACCATGTATGGCAGAGGTTCCAGGCTCCCCAAGGTCATCACTAAAGATCACCTAAAACCCCATATTCATGATCTAGTGGTGTTATTGCATAGGGTAAAAGGTTCAGCTGATGTGCTTCTTTTTGAAGAATGGATGTATAGGTATATAGAAATCATTTTAAAGGGTGAACAATGGATGGATTAGGTAGAGATTATTGCCAGTTCAATGAGGTCTCAACTCAGACGTGCCAAGGAATTCAAGAGGATTTTTATGTGGCTTCCTATTTAACTTACTACATCGCCTATACTTGTGATCTTACCCCTCTTCCTCATGGAGTGTGGAGTGAAGAGATGATAGTTTTTCAGTATTGCCCTCTGCTACAGAAAGATAGAGTCTTTGAAGATTTTAGGAAAGTTCATGACCTACTAATAGAAAGGGTTTATATGTCTTTGAAGGAAGTGACCATGCCTAGATTATCCCTGAAGCTCAAAGGCTAATTCAGCAATATAGAAGCTACTTTATACAGTTCCCCAGGTTCACATATTTGAGAATTGGCAGGTTTGAGGATATAACTATGAAGTTTCCTCGATATGCCTTAGACTATTTTGTTTTGGCCAAAATATGCAGACAACTCTTCTCTATTATAAAAGATAATCTACCGCAAGAAGATTGGGAAACAACGTTCCCTATTAAGTTGGGTTCATTGGTTTGTAATAACATGGATAGTGCTTCCATCATTGGAAGTAATTTACTTGGGTTCAACCTCGGCTTCTACCATAGCAAGAGGAAATTTGATAGTAAAGGGTATGCAGCCTAGATCCTTAGCCTTGAAGTTAACCCATCAGCCACTCCATAGTTGGAAGACCTTTGGTGGGATTGCAAGGATGAAGGAGAAGTTCTAAGGAAGGATCATTCAAGACTGACCTTGCAAAAAATTGACTCCTTCAGGTTGAAGTTCAAAATAGAGGGAGTAGTTGATGATGGCTCGGATATAGTTGAACCTAGTTGGGAGGGATCTAGTGAATTGAAGTCCCTAGTGGTCGACTGGAGTAAAGATGAAGAGGATGATATTAATCTAAGGGCTAGGTTCGTACTAACCTTCATAGATGACTGGTTACAGAGAAAGAACACAAAAATCATCAATGAACCTTCTGTAGAGGTGATTTCTTTCCCTGAATCACTTCCATCTGACATCCCACTTTCTCCTATTGCAAGTAATATATTGGTTCAAGATAAACAGAAGAAGTCCCCTCCTCACTTGCAAACTATAGCTCCAAGAACAAGATCTCAATCCAAGTCTGAAGCCCTAAAGCAGCATAAAGTTTAGAAAGAGAGAATGTCTACTCAGGGGCAAGATTCAGGTGATGGCCTCAATTTCTCTAACAGTGCAGATGGTAATGTTCAATTCATTGAAGTTCCCAAGGTAGATCAACCTAGACTGCTAACTCCTACCAGAGATGCCCAGGTGATGTCTGTGAACCCTATTGTTCCTTCTTAGTTATCAAGCACAATTAACAAGAAAAGGAATTTGCAACCAGTGTCCACACCAGTGAAAGATTTCATCACTAGGTATGCAGCCAAAGGTTCGAAGGTAAAGAAGTTGAAAATAAATGCTCACCTTACCAAGGATCTAGTAATAGGAAAAATCAATGATGAAATAGCTACCTACAAGAAAAATAAGGAGTCCAAGGATATTGATGATGAAGAGTTTAAGGTTACCTCTGTTGAACTGGGAACTATTAATAGAAGTATTGGCAACCATTTCTTTAAATTCTCTGCTGACCATATGCTTATGCAATCTAAGAAAGATAGTAAAGAGAAGAAGGAATTAAAGGGCATGGTAATGACAATGGATGCCTACATTGATTCCTTAATGAACCTTGGAGCTTTACCAATTGTCCAAGTTTTGCAGCCATTTGATCCCAATTTAGCAGGAAGTCAACAATTGATGAAGCAAATGTAGAGAGGGAAGCTGTTAGTTGATTCCGTGAAGAGCTAGGTAGACATCATAGTAAAGGAAGGTAATAAATTCATCTCTGAATTTACTAGTGTTTACGCTGAGGGAGAGACATTGCTAGGAGAAATTCAAACCTTGGTTCTAGTTTGGGAAATAGAACTAGGTTGATGCCAAGCGGTCATTTTTTAGGTAACAGAAGTTGAACAGTTTGGGGTCCTCAAGTTCTTGAATGAGAATCCAATGAAAAATGTGGATCCTTGTATGTTGTTCACTCTAAAGAACAATATGGGCTGGGAAGAAATAGTCTACAAGGAGACAACCAAAGAAGTGGAAGGTATTGAAAGCAGGATTATAGAGATGCATGAAGAGCTCTTGAAGGATATGAAGATTGTGAACCCCATAGGGATCTTGCAGTTTGATGAGGGGAAAATGGATGCTGAGACACTAATCAAGAGCTTCAACGGAGCCGTGGAACAAATTAGGGATAGTGAATCACCAAGTGCCGACGACTTCACTACGTTGGCAAGTATTGAATCAATGTTGCATCTCAATAAGAACTTGATGCCACATCAGAGTTTGAAGGTAAAGGAATACAGGTGGCAGAAAGATGCATGTAGGGCCTAGTTGTTGAGATTAAAGAACCCTCACTCCTATGTGATGCATGAATTTATGAGCACATTTTGAAGCTGGAAGCTGGTACATCAGACTGTCGATGAGGAGGAGAAAAGTGGCAAAGATGCTTGAACTGAACTGTTGCTTTAGTTACTTTTTTTTGGTGCATTTTTTAAAAAATAATTGCTTTCTCATTTTGTAACTATTTCTTGTATTATCCAAAATGGTTGGGTTTTGATGGAGGCCTTTCGGATTTGGAAAAACTATAAATGTTGGGGCATTGAACTGGTTTGGGGTTAGCAATAGATAGCTACAAGATAGATGGTGGAAAAACTCTATTAAAGTAGATAACTTTAAGTAGTGATCAAGGATAATATATGGATTTTTGGCTTTCAAATGATTGTGTGCATGGGAAGGTTTGATTTACATATATAAATCACCTTGGATTCTACTTTGGAACTTGGTGTTCAGAGTGTTCAATCATTGTTACTTTGTAAATATTGATTTGATGATTCTGGATCTTGATTGTTGTTCACTTCATAAGTTTATTTCAATTCTAATGTTTGAATGATTTATGTCAGTTTGCGGTATAATTCATTCTTTGAAGTAGATTTTTTGTATGAGTAAACTTGAATGGATGTTGCTTTGAGAAAGTTTTATTGATATTCACCTCACTACCTGAGAGTAGTCAAGAGATCCTTATGCACTTTCAGGTAAAAGTGTAAAGATAACCTTAAATTCATTGCAAATCTAATAAGGGAGCTATACCTTTAGAAATTCAGAGAGAAAGTTAAACAACATGAGACTTTCTCAACTGTTGTGAACACTTTTGTACTTTTCATAATTTTGGGCATAGAGTAAACTTGGTAAATTGGTTGAAAGGACAATCTGTTCACTAACAACGACATAACCAAATAGACCAAGGTTTAAAACTCTCAACTCTTACCTAAGGTTAAATTTCTTGGTGGGTTATTTTTTATGGAAAAATTATGGCTTTGGAAAATCTTTTTAAGAGGCTTCAACTTAGCCAATAGATGTATCCCTTGTAAAAAAGAGAAGGAAAGTATTAATCACCTATTTCTACATTGTGAGTTTTCTTCCAATATTTGGGAACAAGTTTTTGCTTAATTAAATCTATAGTGGGTTATCAATTTTAACATTTTGCTATTCACCATGGATTGGCATTCCCCTTCTTGACACCCCCTTACTCAAGTTCTTTGGTGGAAAATCCCTTCCCAAGTCTACTACTGCCTTTGGAAGGAACATAACAACAACAAAAATTAGCCTTTGATTTGGTTTTTTACCTTGGTCTCAAACTCCTCCATGTGAACACCCCAGTCTCCAATTAGAAGATCCTTGACCTTCACCTAGTTGACACTAGAATTTAGATTGCTATGGATTAGAGCCTCTTAAAGGGGTTTTACCATTATGATAGCACAAGGCTATTGGCTAGAAGGACCACCATTTGGCTTCCTCCTAAACCTAAGTGGGTTAAGCTCAACTTTGATGGAGTGGAAAATAAAAGGGACTTAGGTTAGGGGAGGAATCCTTATGTACTATGAAGGCTATATTAAAGATGCTTTTCCTTCCCTCTCCATAATCACACTGTGAATCAAGTTGAAGTCATGACCCTCTGCTTGGATTTAAACTTTGCCATTTCCATTAGAACTAAGAATATTGTGATTGAGAGTGCTTGCAAAATTATAATTGATGTTGTTCAAGGAAAGTTCCAAGTTGGTTGGAAGGTTGGTATAATTTTGTGAGATGTAAATGGACTTCTATATAGATTTGGGGAAACCCAAGTTAGACACACTTACAAAGAATGGAATTGAGTGATTGATTCTATGGTCGTTGTTGGTTTGTGACTGGATATCTTATAGTACTAGAGTATTATTAATTTTTTGCCTAAGTCCACTCAACACCTAATCTAAATGGAAGAGTGTAACAGCCCTAGTGTTCACAATGATGTGCGATGACACTTCTATTTTTGGCCTTAGCTATAGCACTATTAGGCCCACTAATGATCTTCCCTAAGTCACCATTCTTTTAAATTTAAAATTCTTGATTGCAAAGTATTGTCAGCTTGATTAATTCTTAGGCAATTACTTTTAATAACCACTTGGCATAATGTTAGTATTTATATGTTCTGGTGAAGGAATTCATTGTCATTTATTAGGCATTTATCTCATAAAGGTGATGTGCTATGGGTTAGATTTCCTTGGATTTCACAAGGCTCTTTCTGATTATCTCCTCAACAATTGCAACTTTTGAATTTTTTTTGTCCACTCACTCCGAGTTAAGGCATTTGGACATTCATTGTTTGGACACATTTATTTATCATGGACTTTTATTGCCTTGCATCCAATGCCCTCATTTTCCCCTTGTGTTTTCTCCTTGTTGGGTTGGCTTCTACATGCTTTTCTTGCCCTAGTATTTTCCTTTTCTCTCTTCTTAGATCATGTGAGTTCATAGGCATAGAGTTAATGTTTATCTGCAAAGAGGGGGTATTCTCCCTTTCATGGAGAATATGAATGGTTATGATGAACTTGTTTCTCATTAATTCATCTGAACCTGGAAAGAGTGCATAGTTTCTATAAATGGTATCTCCTTTGGGATCAATGAGGAGGTTATTGGAAAAGCTACGAAGCTCTCCATGGAGGGGATAAAGTGGAAACGTATGAGTTGCATCTTAGACCAAGCTAGCTTGAACTATTTCTTTTAGATACATGAGGAGAAATCTGTCAAGACTCAAGAAGCAAGGTGGCTTTAGCTATAGGGACTTAACCAACATCTGGCCTAAGGTGTGTGACATTTTTATGAAATATTTTACTCTGGAGGGTTGTTATGGTGTCTTATAATTTTACCACCTTTCATTCCTCAATCATCTGAGAAACAAGGACTATACTTATATCATGCTTTTTTAATTGCACTCTATGGAAAGTAACACTGTTGAAATTGGTGAATTGAAAGAGGATGGGAATTTTTTTATCATCCTTTACTAGGGGTTGACACATCATCTATATAAATTCTACTTGGCCCTTTGTCCTTCCCAATATCTATGTGCACACTATCATGCAAAAACCCTAGCAGTTTCCTTTTGGTTCTACTTGTGACCAAGGTCCCCTTCCTCTCTCTGGGTCTAGTCATAAGTGTTGAGCCAAAAACCCTTTCAAAAATGTCAAGTCTAATGAGGTCTCCCTTGTTGTGGAATCCTTTGAGAAATCTAAATCATAAAAAATTGAGAACCCCACCCTTGAGCTCCAAACCCTATCAAAATAAAAAATGGTCTAGAAC